>JAKUCV010001804.1:0-46587 GCA_028386065.3 Turnera subulata
GCTTAACGGTAGATAGTGAACTCTTCAAGTGTATCTTGAAGGACTGGATTAGCCACAAATTAGTTGTGTGTGAACCAGTATAAAAATCTCTTGTGTCCTTCTATTTTTCAATTCCGCACTTCATTTCCTGCAAAGTTTTTAATTTTCGATCATAAGCTATTCACCCCCCCTCTAGCTTAAGTCTATTGTTCCTAACATTAGATGCACCTAATCCTTCTTTTTATGTTGGACTTCTTTGTTGTCCTAGAAGAAGATTAAGACTATCTCTACCATTAGTAAATTTCTCTAATGTTTTCTTCAAATCATCAACTTGATGCTTAAGAGATTCATTCTCTTTTCTCAATTCAACACAAGAACATACATTTGAGGATATCTTCTCATTAAGTTCATTGCAAAACATATTAAGAGCATGCTTTTCTTTTTCAAGCTTATCAATTTTGCTTAATAACTCATCCTTATCATTTGATAATTTCTCATTATCCTTTCCAAGCTTATCAATTTCACTTGATAACTTATCCTTATCATGTGATAATAATTCTACATTATTTTCTAAGGTCTTATTCTGTTTCTTTAAGCTCTTACTAACGTTTGAGATATAAATGAATTTACTATACAGTTCACTAAATGCATCTTGCAACTCTTCAAATTTATAATCATCATTCGAATAGGAAGTACTTACCTCTTCTGGAGATTCTTCCTTTGCCATGAAATAAGGGTTGACAGTCTCATCTTGCTTGTTGTCTGTTTCCTCATAGATGATTCCCAGCATTTCCCACATCTCCTTGGCTGTTGCGCAGTGCGAGATCATTTGATAGTCATTCGGATTGATCGCACATTGAAGCATGTTTATCGCCTTGGAGTTGTTTTCGATTCTTTGAATGGAATCTACGTTGTGCTCCACTTTCGTCCTTGATGGGATTTGAACACCATTCTTTATCGTTAGCCAAGCTGCAAAGTCATTGGCTTGGATGAAAACTTTCATCCTTTCCTTCCAATATGTATAATCTGTTCCGTCGAAGAATGGTGCCTGGGTGATGGATTGTCCTTCAGTGATTCCTGCATACAAATAACTTGAACAGGCCATAGAAACTTTTCTCTCAAACGGTTAAGTCTTTCAGAGAGTTAGGCTCCGCTACCAATTGTTAGAACAATAGCCCTTCGCTAGAGGGGGGGTGAATAGCGATAATCGAATTAAAACGAAATAGGCAGGAATCAAATGCGGAATTGAAAGATTGAAGGACACAACCAATTTATCCTGGTTCACACACACTCTACTAGTGTGGCTAATCCAGCCCTTCAAGTCTCACTTGAAGATTTCACTATCTAGTGTTAAGCTTACGGGTGCTTAACAAACCGTTACAACCTAGGAATTCTAGTCACAAGAATCCTAAACCTGAGAGTTCAAGTCACATGAACCTCAACACACTTGCTTGAAGATACCTCACTTCAAGACTTCTTACATAAGAAGATATACCCTCTTCCTATGAATCTCAACAAGGGAACTAACCTCCCTTAAGGTGTATGAATATGCAATTCAATCACTCAAACAAAGAACCCTCTCAAAGAGTAGATATGAGTATACAAGATTAAGCTCTAAAAGGCAACTCTCAAATCCTCAATAGGATATTGGCTCAATAAAGATTTCTATAAATGTATGGAATGAATGCTTGAATGTAGAGAGTTGATTCTTTCTGTTTCAGAGACTTAAATGCTCTATTTATAAAGTTAAAAACATGTATTACCGTTGGAAGATCAATTCAAAACATCTTTAAACAAAGTAGCATGGAAAGGTGAAAAGTATGTTTGCTCATGTCGGCTGAACATCGATGTTGTAAATCAGGACATCGATGTTCTAGCCTTTGAGTATGCATTATTGGTCCAACGGTCATATGGACATCGATGTTGTAAAGGTGGACATCGATGTCCTGGCCAGTGAATATGAATTATTGGGCTAACGGTCACTAGAACATCGATGCTGGCCAGAAGGACATCGATGTTCCACAAGACATTGTCCAAGACCCGAGACCAAATAACATCGATGTTCCATAGCTGAACATCGATGTTTTGGACATTCCTAAAACAATCTTAAAACAAGATTCAATAGGACATCGATGTTATGAAATAGGACATCGATGTTCAAACTCTTCAAAGCAATTTTTAAGCATAACGGTCATGAGGACATCGATGTTATAAACTACTGCCTACTTTTGGAAAAATTATTTTAGTGCAGGACATCGATGTTCCAATATTGGACATCGATGTTCAAAGCTTAGAAACCTTCTCGAAAGATTGGTTTCAAGGCAGGACATCGATGTTCATAATTGGGACATCGATGTTCAAGGCTCGAAAAACATTATTATGATTAAAATGAGATCTAATTGATGCATGAGTGAAAATGATTGAAGCTGACCATTGAAGAACATCGATGTTATGAAATCCAACATCGATGTTTTGCTTATGTAAAGGATATTTTCAAATGCAACGGTCATGAGAACATCGATGTTTGGGATTCCAACATCGATGTTATTAGCCTACTGCCTGTTTTGAAGAATTGTTCAAAGGCAGGAACATCGATGTTTAAATCCACAACATCGATGTTCATAGTTCGAAAAACATTTTTATGCTTGGAAATATGTTATGTTATGCATGAGCAAAATTCATCTTATTTTGAGCCAATGTCCTAGAAGAGTTGAATGTTATACCTTGTACAATTTATGAATCTAACTCTTCTTTCTTGGCTCTTAAATTCTTGTGCTCATTCATTTTGATCCTTTGCTCTTGAATGGTTTCTTGTGCTTGAGGATTGGTTTGACTTCATTTCTTTTTGCTTCTTCTTTGTCATGATCTTGAATTAGTTTGTCAATTATCAAAACCTGTAATGAATGAACCATGAAGACATAGGTTCTAACAAAATCCTTGCATGAAATTTTTGTTTATTTAAAGGTTTAAAGAAATCAAGTTGCATATATGGTTCAAAAAGATACTTACACGTGTTATACTATAGGTATGTTATTATTGGATATTTAGATGAAATAAGAACCTATAAAATTAATGAATTAATTGTATAATATCTATCTAGTCTTTAAAATATGTTCCCTACTATATTTACTTTTGGGGCAATAGCATTTTTGTAAGGTTGCTTTTATTAAACCACTTTTATAATTCCAAAAGATGAATTAACTCTTTCTAAATATAAACTCAGGTTATATATATAATTGACACTTTTATTTTTGAATTAACTATAACTTTGCACCAAAAAAATTCAACTATAATTTAATTATGATTAAAATAAATATATAATATTATTATTTTTATATTAAATAATTAGGTCTTAATATAATACTGTTCCTCACCCGTTTCATTAGAAATTTTGATGCGAATCCCCTAGGTAAGGATAGAGACAAAGATGCAACTCAACAAGACGAGTTTGGAGGCTAGAAGAATAGTACACGACATGGGAGCATTGGAGGTAACAATGGTGATTCGAGGAATGATACACGTCAAAACGACCATGGAGGAAGCAATGGTGACTAGCATGGAGATGGCAAGCTCACTTTCAGAACCATGTCCAAGATTCATTCTCACAAGAAATTCAAGAAGAGATGAAGATGAAGCTTGAAAAGGAATTTAAGGAGAGACCTACATATGTGTACACATTGGAGGAGTCAAGCTTGAGCTGAAATCAATTTCGGGTTGATTGTTTAATTACTCAAATAAATTAGTTAATTCATGCAGCCACTATTAGTTGATTATTTAATTATTTAATTAAATTAATCCACATGCAGCCCATTAGTTTTGGTTAGGTTCATTACTTTTTTTTTGATCGGCAAAAATAATTGTTCAACTGACTGGGAGGGAATTTTTCTATTAGCTTGTCTTGTTTAAATGTCGCCTTCGGTTTTTGTTTGCTTTTGGGCTAAGTTGGCAAATTAAATGCATTAGGCTGCCGACTGGACTTTTTTGTTTATTATATTAGTGTTACAAGTCTAAATTCATTAGGGTTTAGCATTAACTATTAGTCTAAATAGTTTCTTAAGGATGAAGCGCCCCGACCCGTATTTACCATACATAGTAAACACGTGCCGGAACTGTAACGACCCGACCAAACAAAGCCCAGCATACAGTGTATACAACAGAAACTCTGGCTCAACAGCCCAAAATATAAACATCAGAAATCCGACCCTTCGGCCCAACATAAAAACCGTCATCCAAACTCGGGAACATCAATAACATCACAACCGGCCCAAGGCCCAACAATAACAATAATTAGCACAGCGGAAGACTTTTAAAACTCACAAAGACACTGTATGCGACACTAATGCAAACTAATGGATCCGAGTCCTGTCCGAGGGATAACGCTGCAGCCTGTCTGGAATGCACCATACCTGAACCACAAATAACTCAACCTACAGGATGAAAGCCCGCAAGTGAGGGGTGAGTCCGAAGTGCCCACCGGGTAAAACCCATAAGCAAATATACATATACAAGCAACTGTAAATTTCCAAGTCACGTCACCAACAACTAACTAAGGTTCTCACGAACCTTAAATACACACTTGTGATTCTAGACACGCTATTCCAATTTTATTATCAGGGCCCCTATCACTAGTTAAATGGTGGCCGTCGCCTGGTAGTCAAGCTAGCTAGCACGTGGATCCTACCCTAGTACCTCCACGTATAACTGGCACAGACAGGAAGCAGACCCCAAGCACACTCTCCCCCAGCACCTAAAATAATAATTGGTACAGACAGGGAGCAGACCCCAAGCACACTCTGCCCAGCACCATAAAATAAAAGACTACCATCTGGCTGTTCCAACATTTAACTGTGACTTACTAGATGTCTAAGTATTTCCATTTTATTAATATTACTATTTTAGTCTTGATACCACAATACTGTTAACCAACCATCAACTCATTATCCCGAGCAGGCTCGCAGCCTCTCCGCTCGTTCGGATAATAATCAATACCACTTAACATCAGATTCCACATAATAATGTTCCGGTACTCAAATCATGTTAATCTCACAGACAACAACAACAACGGTAAATTTATCATCACTAACATCATCAATATCAACAACAATCAATACTTATCACAACAACCATTCACAGCCACAAGTGTAGTATCATACCAGCAAACATCACACACAGTGAACAAACAGCAACTTGATATCACGGGCAGTATATAAATATTTACTTATCCTCACCTTAGCCGATTACCAATTACGGAATCCTCAACAGGTTCCAAAGCCGGTTCCACAGGAACTGCTCGATACCAGCTCCTATATAACAAATAGCAAACATACTCACATAAGATGCACATATTATGCCATGACATGCTATAAACTGTAAATTAAACATCATTCCCCTCGGTTATACGTCTCGGTTATATTTCATAAAATTATCTTTAATCGTTTTTAAATCCTTTTCGAAAATAATATACCGTACGTATATCCTAATATTACTTTGGTGTTTAATACTTTAATTAAAACTCTTTCCAAAATATTTTTATGAAGATATTTATCGTTTCCCAAAAATATAATTATCATAAAATAATTTTTCTAAGAAGATATACATTTTCAAAATTATTCACTTAAAATAATTATACTTTTCCAAAAATATAATTACTATAACATACTTTTCCTGGAAATATAATGTATGCTTATACTCCCAAAATATTTTATGGTATATGTATTCTTTTCTAAAACAATTACTATATGGTAATTTTGCAAAGGATATAATTCATATTTTAATTGCCTTAGTTTCTTGAAAATAATATAACATGATAATTACTTTATTTATTTTCACAAAATATAATCATATACTATATATTTATTTTTCCCAGAAAATATATAATTTATATATATATGTATTCAGATTATAATTATTTATTATTATTATTATTTTATATGACTGGGCCAGCCAATCAAAATCTGAGCCAACCCAGAACCAACCCAAGAGCCCAGACCCACAGCAGCCCAACAGGGTCAGGCCCAATTGCCCAGGCCCACGAGGCAGTCCGACAGTAGGGTCCAACTCATCTCCAACCCGTTTGTGAGTCGGGTACTCAACTTGGCAGAAACGGGTCCAGGTGCAAGGAAGGAGACGGCGGCACGGCGAGGTGTGTCTTCACTGCCCGTCTTTGGCTCGGTGGCTCACGATGTCGTCGGCATCGGGTGGAGCGACTGGGTGAGGCGGCGTGGCAAGGGGCAGTGGCGAGAAGGCGACGACTTGCTCGTCGTCGGCGGCTGCAGCGAGAAGAAGAGCATGGAGGAGATGGTGGCGGCTTCACTTGGCAGCAGCGGGTCGCGTGAGTCGTTAGAGACACAACCGGACCTGCTGCGGCTTCATTCTACGGTGTCCACAGTGAGGAACAGCGGCGCGTCGAGCGAGGCAAGGAGGAAGGCGACACGAGGCGCGGTGGAAACAGGACGGCGGCTTGATGCATCGGTCGTCTCGCCCTGGCGGCAGCCGTCTTGGCGCGTTTGCAAGGGCGGCGACGAGCAGCATCGGTGTGCAGGCGGGGCGGCAGTCGCGGCTGCAGGTGGTGGAGGGCTCGGGCGATTGGTGGTCACGGTGGCGGTGGATGGCTGCCGGTTCTCTCTTCTTCTTCTCTTTTTTTTCTTTCTTTCTTTTTTTTTCTTTTCTCTCTCTCTTTTTTTTTTCTGGTCTCTACTCTCTCTCTTTTTTTTTTCTTCTCTTTTTTTTTTGTTTTTTTATGAGAGTGAAGAAGGTGGTTGTAGGAAAAAGGTTGCTGGGTTTGGAGAAAGAAGAAATGATGGTGGTGTGTGCAGGACATGGAGAAGATGGCTTCATCAAGCAGAAAAAAATGGGGTGCATGAGCATCAAAGGATAAAGCAGGTCACATGTGACACAGGGAAGAGGCGGCGCCCAACTCAATTATGCAGGTAAGTCGTGTACCGTCCGGACCAGAAAATAACTAATACTCCTCCTTTGTTTATTTCTGGTCTGATTTTTCTGAGGATTCCGGGAGCCGAAAAATATCAACTTTGGTCCGTAAAATCCACGGAAAAATCTCGAGCGCGGGAAAAACATCGGTTACGAAAAACGACGCTCGATTTACCGTGAATTAATTGCCCAAGATTAATTCTTTCGGTAAATCACTATAAAAAGACTTTAACAGTCCCGGTAAAAATACCAAATTTTTACCCAGGCTGTTACATTCTACCCACCTTGAAAAAATTTTGTCCCCGAAATTCCTTGTTTTATCCGTGGGTCCTACCACGATAAGCTTCTGGTACACTCTACCAGGTGTCCAAACTTAACGCGAAATACCGCTTATACCCTTAAGCGACATCTCCTTCGCTTATATAAACCGAACCTCATGACTGGCAAACTCACACACAGCCATGGACTCTCCACTGAGAACAAGAACCACTTCTGACTCATAGGATAACAGCTACATCGGTGGTACTGCTTTCCTGACAAGCACCGATGAAGAACCTCCCAAGAAGCGGTTCAAGACAAACACCATCAGTTTGAAGGAAGATATTATGGTCTCCCCAAGACAGCGAAAGAAGCGTGCCAACAAGAAAGCTGAGGATAGGAAGGGCAAGGCAACTGCTCCCAGCAACACTCCACTGCAGACACTTACGCAACTGAACACTTCACTGAAGAAGGTCAGCTCGGCGGTGATGCAGAAAGAACTGGCGTGCGCGGAACTCTTTCCTCACATGAAAAACATACAAAAGCTTGTAAAAGACCTTGAGAAGCATGTAACTCAATAGAGTACTTCTTCTCTGTATTATAAAACTTTAAGAAGAAATAAAATAAAACAATTTTTCTTTAAAATAAATTTCTTGTTAAGATATGAAAACTCATGTTCAACTGAAAAGCAAAATATTTAAAAGCAAAACTAAACCATCAAGAAGGAAAAATAAATTCAAACATAAAGATGTTAAAAACAGAACCAATAAAAGGAAGTAAAACCAACATAAAGAAATTAAAAACAAAACAAAACTCGTTTTTCATGTTCAGCGCTCATATTGGTCGTAAACATCCTCGATCTCGAGAAACGTAACATGCACAGCTAACGGTGACGTCAATTTCCCTCGTGAAAAAGACATCCGTTATCTCGCAAGGTGATGATCACGAGGACATCCTGTGTCCCTCGAAAGAAATGATATCCACTTGTTCACAAATTCCGCATGAGCCAAAAACATCTGTCAGGTCTCGTATCTCTCCACGAAGTCCAAACAGATGCAACCTTGTTGCACATACACTCCACTCGAGGTATGGTCCTATCAATCTAGCCTCAACGATCATAGATGCATGTGATAAAAGATGTAGAAAATACAGAAAAACCATAAAAAGAAACGCAAGATAGCCAGGGCGATAGAAAATTGTGAGATGGAGAAGAGCTGAAAAACACTTGCGTTTGTAGCCCAAAACACACAAAGTGATGAAGTAATAAATGAGGCAACGATATTTTTTTTTTCAAAAAGCAAAACCTTGAAGAATGAAAACGGTTTGAAGTTTTGTAGGAAGAAATTTGCTTTTCCAATCTCAGAAAAATCCTTTAGACTTTTCCGGGGATAGGTGGGGTCTAAACTTTGAAAAACAAAACGGTAATCACACTCCCTATAAGAGTATAAAAGATGGAGTGGTGAGATGCAAATCATCAAAAGCATTTTGAAAGAGAGTTTTGTAACACGTTTAGAAAAATAAACACAAAACACTTCCAGAAAAGACACAAAATTGCCAAGTCAGAATGCCTGCTCCATCATCTGTCTTCTTCGTCGAAGGTGCCTCCCTAGGCAGAAGAAACCGGCTGGCCTATAGCATTATCAACGAACGTCCAGAGGAACTACCGAACGATCTCGGAAGGATGCCTCTTCTGGTCTTCATCGACGAACTCTAATCCTCCAGATTCTTCGTCACTCCCATGGAAGAGACGTTCTTCCTGGAGGATCAAAGCACCCTGAGGACCTCCTTCTACGGCTCGGCCAATTCCGTCATGTTTTTCATTTCTGAAAGACTTCAGAAAGTCAACCTAGAGCCCACTTGCCATTTCCTGGACCAAGGCACCAACTACCAGCTCTCGATGACTGCCCAGAGCATGCCCAGAGTCACTCGGTTACCACCAACTTGGCCAAAGGCCCGACTGCTGGTGTGGAACTGCAGAGGAATCGCTAGGCATTCCCAAGAGTTCTCGCGTACCATGAGGGACCTGAAGAACCAGTACAAGCCCAACATGGTTCTTCTCACGGAGACCCAGTGGCAGCCTGAAGGCGATCACGGTGTCATCCCACTCCGGTTCCCTCCAGCAAACCGGTTCGAGCTTCCTGGCCAGAACAACGCAGGCGACATGTGGTTCTCGTAGAACGACAGCATCAGGGTCATCATTAACAATGACCCCAATAGCTTCAGGGTCAATGTTGTACCGAGAAGATGAATAATTTAAATGATAATGTAATATTAATATTAGTAATAATAATATTTATATTTCTGCATGTGTATGGCATCAATTACCTCATATGTGAATGTTATGTGGCAAGCTGGCGTCCCTCAACTGGATCCATCATGTACTAACTAAATGAGAAAAATGCAAAATAATAAACTTATGGAGCGAGCTATGCACAACAAATAAGCAAACAATCACCCAAGGACCTACCGCCCGCTCCGCTACAAAAAATGAAGCGCCCCGACCCGTATTTACCATACATAGTAAACACGTGCCGGAACTGTAACGACCCGACCAAACAAAGCCCAGCGTACAGTGTATACAACAGAAACTCTGGCTCAACAGCCCAAAATATAAACATCAGAAATCCGACCTTTCGGCCTAACATAAAAACCGTCATCCAAACTCGGGAACATCAATAACATCACAACCGGCCCAAGGCCCAACAATAACAATAATTAGCACAGCGGAAGACTTTTAAAACTTACAAAGACACTGTATGCGACACTAATGCAAACTAATGGATCTGAGTCCTGTCCGAGGGATAACGCTGCAGCCTGTCTGGAATGCACCATACCTGAACCACAAATAACTCAACCTACGGGATGAAAGCCCGCAAGTGAGGGGTGAGTCCGAAGTGCCCACCGGGTAAAACCCATAAGCAAATATACATATACAAGCAACCGTAAATTTCCAAGTCACATCACTAACAATTAACTAAGGTTTTCACGAACCTTAAATACACACTTGTGATTCTAGACACGCTATTCCAATTTTATTATCAGGGCCCCTATCACTAGTTAAATGGTGGTCGTTGCCTGGTAGTCAAGCTAGCTAGCAGGTGGACCCCGCCCTGGTACCTCCACGTATAACTGGCACAGACAGGGAGCAGACCCCAAGCACACTATCCCCCAGCGCCTAAAATAATAATTGGTACAGACAGGGAGCAGACCCCAAGCACACTCTCCCCAGCACCATAAAATAAAAGACTACCATCTGGCTGTTCCAACATTTAACTGTGACTTACTAGATGTCTAAGTATTTCCATTTTATTAATATTACTATTTTAGTCTTGATACCACAATACTGTTAACCAACCATCAACTCATTATCCCGAACAGGCTCGCAGCCTCTCCGCTCGTGCGGATAATAATCAATACCACTTAACCATCAGATTCCACATAATAATGTTCCGGTACTCAAATCATGTCAATCTCACAGACAACAACAACAACAACGGTAAATTTATCATCACTAACATCATCAACATCAACAACAATCAATACTTATCACAACAACCATTCACAACCATAAGTGTAGTATCATACCAGCAAACATCACACACAGTGAACAAATAGCAACTTGATATCACGGGCAGTATATAAATATTTACTTATCCTCACCTTAGCTGATTATCAATTACGGAATCCTCAACAAGTTCCAAAGCCGGTTCCATAGGAATTGCTCGATACCAGCACCTATATAACAAATAGCAAATATACTCATATAAGATGCACATATTATGCCATGACATGCTATAAACTGTAAATTAAACATCATTCCCCTAGATTATACATCTCGGTTATATTTCATAAAATTATCTTTAATCGTTTTTAAATTTTTTCGAAAATAATATACTGTACGTATATCCGAATATTACTTTGGTGTTTAATACTTTAATTAAAACTCTTTTCAAAATATTTTTATGAAGATATTTATCGTTTCCCAAAAATATAATTATCATAAAATAATTTTTCTAAGAAGATATACATTTTCAAAATTATTCACTAAAAATAATTATACTTTTCAAAAAATATAATTACTATAACATAATTTTCCTGGAAATATAACGTATGCTTATACTCCCAAAATATTTTATGGTATATGCTTTCTAAACTAAAACAATAACTATATGGTAATTTTGCAAAGGATATAATTCACATTATAATTACCTTAGTTTCTTGAAAATAATATAACATGATAATTACTTTATTTATTTTCACAAAATATAATCATATACTATATATTTATTATTCCCAGAAAATATATAATTTATATATATATATATATGTATTCAGATTATATTTATTATTTATTATTATTATTATTAATTTATATGACTGGGCCAGCCCATCAAAATCTGAGCCAACCCAGAACCAACCCAAGAGCCCAGACGCACAGCAGCCCAACAGGGTCAGGCCCAACTGCCCAAGCCCACGAGGCAGTCCGACAGTAGGGTCCAACCCATCTCCAACCCGTTTGTGAGTCGGGAACTCACCTTGGCAGAAATGGGTCGAGGTGTAGGGAAGGAGACGGCGGCACAGCGAGGTGTGTCTTCACTACGTGTCTCTGGCTCGGTGGCTCACGATGTCGCCGGCGTCGGGTGGAGCGACTGGGCGAGGCGGCGTGGCAAGCGACAGTGGCGAGAAGGCGAAGACTTGATCGTCGTCGGCGGCTGCAGCGAGAAGAAGAGCATCGAGGAGATGGTGGCAGCTTCACTTGGCAGCAGCGGGTTGCGTGAGTCGTTGGAGATGCAACCGGACCTGCTGCGGCTTCGTTCTACGTTGTCCACAGCGAGGAACAGCGGCACGTCGAGTGAGGCAAGGAGGAAGACGATGCAAGGTGTGGTGGTAGCAGGATGGCGGCTTGATGCATCGGTCGTCTCGCCCTGGCGGCGGCCGTCTTGGTGCATTTGCAAGGGCGGCGACGAGCAGCATCGGTGTGCAGGCGGGGCGGCAATCGCGGCTGCAGGTGGTGGAGGACTCGGGCGATTGGTGGTCACGGTGGCGGTGGATGGCTGCCGGTTCTCTCTTCTTCTTCTTCTTCTTCTTCTTTTTCTTTTTTTTTTCTTTTCTCTCTTTTTTTTTGTCTCTACTGTCTCTTTTTTTCCCCTTTCTTTTTTTGTTCTATTTTTTTTGTTTGATTTTGAGAGTGAAGATGGTGGTTGCAGGAAAAAGGTTGCTGGGTTTGGAGGAAGAAGAAATGATGGTGGTGTGTGATGGTGGTGTGTGCAGGACATGGAGAAGATGGCTTCATCAAGTAGAAAAAAATGGGGTGCACGGGCATCACAGGATAAAGCTGGTCACATGTGACACAGGGAAGAGGCGGCGCCCAACTCAATTATGCAGGTAAGTCATGTACCGTCCGGACCAGAAAATAACTGATACTCCTCCTTAGTTTATTTTTGGTCTGATTTTTCTGAGGATTTCGGGACCCGAAAAATACCAACTATGGTCCGTAAAATCCACAGAAAAATCTCAAGCGCGGGAAAAACATCGGTTACAAAAAACGACGCTCGATTTACCTTGAATTAATTACCCAAGATTAATTCTTTCAGTAAATCACTGTAAAAAGACTTTAACAGTCCCGGTTAAAATACTAAATTTTTACCCGGGCTGTTACAAAGGATCTTTTGTTTCATGAGAATAAAATTTGACAGGTTTTTCTTCATAGAAAAATGGGCACCACCTTCTTGGTATGATTGAAAGATTGATTCTTTTTGTTTATTTTAGGGATTAAGATTACTTATCAAGTAGCATATATATGTGGCGTTTTAAAGGTTCCTTATGCTTTCTATTCCCTTTGTTGCTTGACCCATGCGTGTCTTGAGGTGGAGGGATACTGCAATAAACTCTTTGGTTGATTTGATTCAAGATCTTTGAGATGATTGATTGAAACGGAGGTGCTCCTAGTTCTGTTTAGTTGTCTAGAATTGTGCTATATCTTTTCTTTGTTAGGTTGTCTTTGCTTCTTTCTTGAATTTGTTGCAGATATTTGTTATTTGATTGAGTTTGAATTATTTCCAAGAAATAAACAAAGTAAGAATCAAGAGAGGTGAAAGGCAGAGTGTTACACCTATTGTCAATTGAGTGTAAACACGAGAGGAAAACAAACTTGAGTGAAACACGTGAGGGTGTGGCGAGAAAAATTCTTTTTCTACTAACAATTTTTGCAGGTTAACATCATGGAATATTCGAGATACGGTAGAGGAAGTTACAATGATGAATGGCGCATAGAGGCTTCAGCTAATATTGCGTTGAGGAGGCAAAAAGCCAGGAAATCGACTCTTGTGCACTATGACTATGGTGAAGACAAGTTTGATGAGTATGAAAATAGAGTATGTCGTCGTGATTGTTTTGGTGGAAGAGGACGCAATGAAAGAGGAAGATACTACTCGAACCAAAAAGATTATGCAAGAGTGGAGTATCAAGCTGGTTGAGCTGATCGTGATGATGAAAGCTTCGAAAGCAACAAGCATGACGATGTGGGGTTCAAGTTTAGTGAATTCAATAAACTCAGACTTAAAAAGATGCTCAAAGCTCAAAAGATTATTTTATATACTAGATGCTACATGAAGGAGAAGGTTTGTTGCTTGAGAGTTGATATGGGAAGGTGTACCAACATGGCAAGTACATATATGGTAGAAAAGTTAGGATTGGAGTGTATGAAGCATCCTAGACCCTATCGGCTACAAAAAAAGAATGACATGGGTTAGATCAACATAACTAAACAAGTCCTTGTTTCTTTTTCCATTGGCAAGTATTCTGACCAAGTGTTTTGTGATGTTGTGCCTATGGATACGAGCCATCTTTTGCTTGCTAGACCCTAGCAATTTGATAGAAGAGTAGTTCATGATGGATCTAAGAATAGGTACTCATTGTAAATGGGGGATCAGAGATTTGTACTTTTTTCATTGTCACCACAGGAAGTCAATAAAAATCAATTGCATATTAAGAGTAGTGTGGAAACATGGCAAGCCGAGCATGCCAAAGTTTTTACGAAAGGAGAGCTTAAGAGGAAGACTGAGAACCTTGCAAAAAGAGAGCTTGAGAGGAAGGCTAAGGGCCTTGCAAAAGGAGAGTTGTGTGAAAAAGGAGTGTCAAGTTGACATTGTAGAGAGAAGAAAAGAGAAAAAAAGAAGCCTCGAAAGAAACCGTGTTAAAAGGCTCAAAGGAGAGAGATGAGAGGAATGAATATGAGAAAAAGAAGAGTTTGTTTGTACTTTTGTACAAGGAAGCTTGGCTTAGATCTAACCTTAACCCTTGTCTTTCTAGTTTTGGTGTTATTTATTTGCAGGTACTTTGAGATGCTTGTCCTAAAGGATTGCCGACCCTAGGGGAAATTGGATCTATTCATGGGGCGACGATTAGGATAAATTGCATATATAGGGTCCGTACTATTTCAAAAGTATCGTTTGGGGGTCTGTACTATTTTTTGTCCCTTTTACGGGTCTATACTCTTATTTTTCGTTCCTTTTAGGGGTCTAGGCAGTCCACATCATCAGCGGGGCTGCCTGAGACCCCTAAAAGGAACAAAAAATAAGAGTACAGACCCGTAAAAGGGACAAGAAATAGTACAGATCCCCAAACGATACTTTTGAAATAGTACGGACCCTATAACTTCTCGTCCGGAACTAATAACTCATTATGGCCATTTTCTTGTTCTCGGCCTTTTCCCTAGGGGTTAGTACATCTGTTTTCTGCTATTTTTTCAAATTTTGAGATAAGAGTGGAGACGAATACTATCCTTTATACCATGTTAAAATAAGAACGAGGAAAAAAATTTGAACCAAAACGAGTTCCGGACGAGAAGTTATGGCCATTTTCGAATTTGCGGCACGAGTTTATGTGAAGTTTTCAAATTTTGGGCTAAGTGTGGAGACTGATACTATCCGTTAGACCATGTTAAAATAAGAATGGGGAAAAAAATTTGACCAAAACGAGTTCCGAACAAGAAGTTATGGCCATTTTTGACTTTACGGTAGTTTCCCTAGGGGTTGTACACATCCGAGTAAATCGCCTATATAGGGTCCGTACTATTTCAAAAGTATCGTTTGGGGGTCTGCACTATTTCTTGTCCCTTTTACGGGTCTATACTCTTATTTTTCGTTCCTTTTAGGGGGTCTCGGGCAGCCTTGCTGATGACGTGGACTGCCCGAGACCCTTAAAAGGGACGAAAAATAAGAGTATAGACCTGTAAAATGGACAAAAAATAGTACAGACCCCCAAACGATACTTTTGAAATAGTACGGACCCTATATATGCGATTTATCCTAACGATTACTAGAAAAAGGGAGCATCAGATTTTAAGTTTCTTTTCTATGATTGTATTGCCTAAGTTGGACAACATGATGAGTAATTTATATGTTTGTTTTATTGATTATCTTCTACATACATTACTTGTTATGTCTGCTATTGAGTTATTCTTTAGGGAGCAATAAACCAATGCTAGTTGCATGTTGGTTTGTAACGCCCCGAATTTTTAATAATTTTTATTTATGAAAATTTGAAAAATTATTTTCCCAATTTTACCTTCTCGGAAATTTACAGAGTTTTTGTTTTTGGCCAAAGGAGTTTGTTATTCTTCACTAATTTATTGATTTTATTTCCGGGGGGAACTTTCTTAATTTTTATTTTGTAAGTAATTGTTGGAAATCTTACTTTGGGACTTACTAGTTCAAGAATGTTTTGTCAATGAAAATCAGGTCTCTTGTGGGCATAATTTAGTGGATACGGTTGAAACACCAATAAGGCATATGTTGCCACTTATACGACGTAGTTTTGGAACTTATATTACACAAAGCATAAATAAACTTGCATTTTGACCAGGCTTTGACCAAACAGCCTTAAGGACCACCTAAGTGACGTCGTATAGGATTTGGGAAAAAAGAAACTTGGGTATTGCTCCACATTTAGGTAACTGCCTCATTCTCACTTTCCATTTTGTTTCTTTCGTTTCCTTTTTTGGTCGAAGACCGGGAAGGCGAAGATTGTATTACTAGTGGAAAATAGTTACATCAAAATACAGATTTGGGTCATAGACCCAGAGAGCCCCAAAAGGAGGTCTCTAATTACAGCTGGGGGGTTGGTAATTCGACTATCCCAGGGCAAAAATCAGGGGATAATCGTGCTATACCGGGAGTCACAGAATTGGCTTCATGGTTTATCAAATCAAAAGACAAAAAAGCAAAATGATGCTGTGTGGATTTAATTTTACTAATAATGTAACAGCCCGGGTAAGAATTTTGATTTTTACCGGGACTGTAAAAGCCTTTCTACAGTGATTTACCGAAGAATTAATCTTGGGTAATTAATTCAAGGTAAATCGAGCGTCGTTTTCCGAAACCGAGAGTTTTCCCGCGCTCGTGATTTTTCTGTGGATTTTTTCGGGCTTAAGTCGGCATTTTTTCGGGTCCCGGAATTTTCGGAAAAAAATCACACCGGAAAATAACTAAGGGGGTAACAGTTATTTTCTGGTCCGGACCGGACTCGCTCCATAATGCAGACAAGCTGCATTATTGGAGAATCACAGGCTTCACAGTATTATTACGTCTATAAAAAGAAGGGAAGCAGGAGAAGAGAAGGAGAGGAAGAGGAGAAGAAAAAGAAAAAAAGAGAGAAAAGAAGAGAAAAAGAAAAAGAGAGGAAAAGAAAAAAAGAGAGAAAGAAAAAAGAGAGAAAAAAAAAGAAGAAAAAAAAAAGAAAAGAAGAAAAAAAAAGAAGTAGGAATCAGAAAAAGAGAAGAAGAAAAAAAAATAAAAACAAAAAATAGAAAAAAAAGAAAATAGAAAGAAAAAGAAGAAAATAGAAAAAAGAAGAAAAAAATAATAACGTGAACAGTGCCGCCACCCAGATCCTCTCCTCGGTTATGTTCACGAGATGGAGTTCCAGGCCGTGTCTCGACGCACCGTCCGCACCATCGTCTTCGCCGAGCCGACGCGACCTCGACGCCGCCCTCCCGGTCGTCTTCCGCCTGCCGACACACCGTGACGCGCCAATGACCCGCCGTGCGACCCGGCGGATCTGCCTTTCCTCGTGCCTGCCGCCTCACGCCGACGACGCAGCGCCGCCTTTCCACCGCCAGATGAGACGCCTCAGCCTCGCCGACCCCGCGCTAGCCTTTCTCTCGCCCGTCCCTGCCGCTCGTCGCGCCGCTGTCGCTGAACCGGTGAGGTGAGTCGCGTCCGACCCGTTTCATCTGGTCGGGTCGCATAGTTCTGGGTTGGGTTTGTTCGCATGGGTTGGGCTGTGTGGTGTTGGGCCGGGCCTTGGCAGGCCTATGCTGGGCTGCTGCCTTGGTCTGGGCCGCACTATTCATGGCCCAGTCCATTTAATTTAAAAAAACATATATATATATATTAACTTATTTTGCTGGTTTTAATTTGGAAAAAATATATATTTATATTTTGGAAATATAGTTAGTTTAAATTATGCTTTTGGGAAGAAATATATATATATATGTATATATACTTGATTTTGAAAATTAAAGATAGTTATATTTTCTTTTGAAAAAAAAATTAGTATTATGTTTATTTAGAAAAAAAAGATATATACCTTGAATATATTTTTGGAGTATTCTATAAATATGTTGTTATGCTTGGAAAAATATATATAGGTATATTTCTGAAATATATATAATTATGTTGATTTATAATTGTTGGAAAAGTATTTTGTCTTTAGAAAATAAAAATGTATATATATTTAATTGCATTTAATTTTCAGAGTAAGTTTATATGATTATATATTTCTGGGAAATAACATATAGCATATGATTAATATATATATATATTTTTGGTAAATGACAATATTTGGTAATTATACTATGGTAAATAGTTTTATTAAAAATGTAATATTTTAGAATATATATATATACATATGTTATTTTTTTCAGAAAATTATGGTGATTATATTTTAGGAAAGTATAATTAATTTATAAAAATATTTTGGAAAAAGAGTTTTAATTAAAGTATGGTACCAAAATTATATTCGGATATACGTACGGTATAATATTTTCGGTAAAGGGAAATAATAAAAGATATGAACCGGGATGGGTTATTTCGCAGTTCTGACATCATAGCATACCGATTATGTGCATTTATGTGTATATATTGTTTTGTTGTATAGGTTCGGATATCGGGCAGTTTCCCGAGGAGCCGGCTTGGGGCTGGACATTGTCTCCGGAGTTGAGTAATCGGCCAAGGTGTGGATGGATTTCCTTCAATATGTGCCTACATTACTCGGTTGTTGTATTTGATGGTTGTTGCACTGTTGTTGTTTCATTTGTTGTGATTGTTGTCGAGATGTTTATCCCAGTATTTTGATTTGGTTTTTGGGATGTTAATCCCCGTGCGTCGGGTTTTGGATATTTATTTTCGTGTCGTTTGGTAATAAGAATAATGGATTAAATAATAAATTGTGATAAGGATGTCGATCCTTGGTTTTGGATAGGGATGTCTATCCCAGTATTTTGGTTAGGGATGTTGATCTTTGTGATTTGGTTTTGATGATGATAATATAATCGTCACTCGGTAAGTAGTGGTACGACTCTATGGTTTAAGACTGTTTTGTGGTGGCCATGATCTGGGTTACTTGTGATAAGCATGTCTATGCTTGGGATGTCTATCCCTGGGTTCGTATTTTTGGGGTGTCGATCCCTGGGTTCTCTGGATTTGGTCTGGCACCCGAAATATGTTGATAACCAGGTCTGACCCCTAGCTTATCCGTGACGGGGCCCAGAAAAGATAAAATTGGAAAATGAATTTTATTTGAGTCTATTTGGTCTTGGACCGGTTTTGGGTCGAGTCTTTGTTTTGGTGTGTTTTGGCTGTTTAGCCTGTGTTTGACTTGAGTAATTTATAGTGTTGCTTATTGATTGTCTATCCTTCGTCGGTGAGCACTTCGGACTCACCCCTCACCTGCGGGCTTTCACCCCGTAAGATGGGTTATTTGTGGTACAGGTTTGGTGCATTCCAGACAGGCTGCGGCGTTATCCCTTGGACAGGACTCGGATCCATTAGTTTGCATCAGTGTCGCATATAGTGTCTTGTGAGTTATTAAGTCTTCCGCTGTGCATTATTTTTACTATTATTGGGCCATTGGGCCGGATATGATGTTATCATTGTTTTTATTTTGGGCTGTTGAGCCCGAGTTTCTGTTGTATACACTGTATGCTGGGCTTGGTTTGATTGGGTCGTCACAGTTCCGGCACGTGTTTACTGTGTACGGTAAATACGGGTCGGGACGTTTCATTTTGGTAGCGTAGCCGGCGTTAGGTCTTGTTGGGAAGTCTTTGTGTGTTTGTTGTTTTTGTTTTCATAGTTCGCTCCATTTATTTATTATTTTATATCATTTTAGTTAGTGCATTATGGATCCAGTCAAGGGATGCCAGCTGTCGCAGAACATACACATAAGCGGTAATGATGCCATAAATAAGCGGAAATATAAATATTATTAATATTGCTAACATTAATATTACAAACATTAAATATTACATTGATATTTTATATATATAAAAAAAATATTCATCGTCTTGGAACGACGTTGACCCTGAAGCTGTTGGGGTCATTGTTGATGTTGACCTGGATGCTGTTGCTCCACGAGAACCACATGCCGCCCCTGTTTTCTTGGCCAGGAAGCTCGAACCGGTTTGCTTGAGGGAACCAGAGTGGGATGAGACCGTGATCGTCTTCAGGTTGCCACTGGGTCTCCGTGAGAAGAACCATGTTCGATTGGTACTGGTTCTTCAGGTCCCTCAGGGTACGCGAGAACTCCTGGGAACGCCTAGCGACTCCTCTGCAATTCCACACCAGTAGTCGGGCCTTGGGCCAAGTTACGGGTAACCGAGTGACTCTGGGCATGCTTTGGGCCGTCATCGAGAGCTGGTAGTAGGTACCTTGCTCCAGGAAGTGGCAAGTGGACTCTAGGTTGACTCCTGAAGTCTTTTGGAGATGAAAAACATGATGGAGTTTGCTGAGCCATAGTAGGAGGTCCTTCGAGTGCCATGGTCCTCCAGGAAGAACGTCTCTTCCATTGGAGTGATGAAGAATCTGGATGAGTAGAGTTCGTCGACAAAGACCAGACGCGGCATCCTGCCGAGCTCGTTCGGTAGTTCTTCAGGACGCTCGTTGATCATGCTGTAGGCCAGTAGGTTCCTTCTGCCTAGATTGGCACCTTCGACAAAGAAGACGGATGAGGGAGCAGGCATGTTGTTTCGGATGCATTGGTGTTTTGATTTTCTGAGTATGGTAGTTTCTTTTGCCTTAGCGTTTTGTTGCTTTAAGATGCTTTTGATGATTTACACCTCACCGCTCCGTCTTTTATACTCTTATGGGGAGCGTGATTGCTGTTTTCGATTTTCAAGATTTGCTTTTTGAAAATTTTGCCGTTGCTTCATTTATTGCTTCATTACCTTATACGTTTTTCGGGCTACAATGCCAGTATTTTTCAGCCCTTTTCCATCTCACGATTTTCTAACGCCCTGGCTACCTTGGCATTTCTTTTTATGACTCTTTCTTGCATCTTTTATCACAAGCATCCGTGACCGTTGAGGCTAGACTGATGGGACCACACCTCGGGTGGAGTGCATGTGCGACAAGCTTACACCTATTCGGACATCGTGGAGAGATACGAGACATGACAGACGTTTTTGGCCCATGCGCAATTTGTGAACAAGTGGATAACGTTTCTTTCGAGGGACACAGGACGTGCTCGTGATGTCATCGTCACCCTGCGAGTTAACGGATGTCTTTTTCACGAGGGAAACCGACGTCACCATTAGCTGTACGCGTCACGTTTCTTGGGTTCATGGATGTTTACGTCCGATATGAGCGCCGAGCATGAAAACATGTTTTTGTTTTAATTTCTTTATGTTTGTTTTATATTCTTATTGTTGATTTTTGTTTTGCTTTGAAATGTTTTTATCATTCTGTTAGCATGAGTTTTCACAATTTAACAAGATTTTTGTTTTGAAAAGAAAACTTATTTTATTTATTTCATAATAGTTTTACAACGGGGAAGAAGTACTCTATTGAGTTACATGCTTCTCTAAGTCTTTTACAAGGTTTTAGACGGTTTTCATGTGAGGGAAGAGCTCCGTGCATGCCAGTTCGATCTACATCACCGCCGAGCTGATCTTCTTCAGTGAGACGTTCAGCTGCGTCAGTGTCTGCTGCGGAGTGCTGCTTTCAGCAGTTGCCTTGCCCTTCCTATCCTCAGCTTCTTTGGGAGGACGCTTCTTTCGCCGTCTGCAAGAGACCACCTTGTGCTCCTTCAGGCCGATGATGTTGGTTTTGAATCGCTTCTTGGGAGGTTCTTCATCGGAGCTTGTCGGGAAAGCAGTGCCGCCGATATAGCTGTTGTTCTCGGAGTCTGAGGTAGTTCGAGATCGGATTGGAGAGTCCATGACTGTGTGTGAGTTTGCCAGTCATGAGGTTTGGTTCTTATAGAGGACGAGATGTCGCTTAAGGGTATAGGCGGTATCTCGCGTTGAGTTTGGACACCTGGCAGAGTGTGCTAGAAGCTTATCGTGGTAGGACCCACGGATAAGACGGATTTTCGGGGACGAAATTCATTTTAAGGTGGGTAGACTGTAACAGCCCGGGTAAGAATTTTGATTTTTACCGGGACTGTAAAAGTCTTTGTACACTGATTTACCGGAAGAATTAATCTTGGGTAATTAATTCAAGGTAAATTGAGCGTCGTTTTTCAAAACCGAGAGTTTTCCCGCGCTCGTGATTTTTCCGTGGATTTTTTCGGGCCTAAGTCGGCATTTTTTTGGGTCCCAGAATTTTCGGGAAAAAAACACACCGGAAAATAACTAAGGGGGTATCAGTTATTTTCTGGTCCGGACCGGACTCGCTCCATAATGCAGACAAGCTGCATTATTGGAGAATCACAGGCTTCACAGTATTATTACGTCTATAAAAAGAAGAAGGGAAGCAGGAGAAGAGAAGGAGAGGAAGAGGAGAAGAAAAAGAAAAAAAGAGAGAAAAGAAGAAAAAGAGAGGAAAAGAAAAAAAAGAGAGGAAAAGAAAAAAAAGAGAGAAAGAAAAAAGAGAGAAAAAAAGAAGAAAAAAGAAGAAAAGAAAAGAAAAGAAAAAAAGAAGTAGGAATCGGAAAAAGAGAATAAGAAAAAAAATAAAAACAGAATATAGAAAAAAAAAGAAAATAGAAAGAAAAAGAAGAAAATAGAAAAAAAGAAGAAAAAAAAATAACGTGAACAGTGCCGCCATCCGGATCCTCTCCTCGGTTACTGTTCACGAGATGGAGTTCCAGGCCGTGTCTCGACGCACCGTCCGCACCATCGTCTTCGCCGAGCCGACACGACCTCGACGCCGCTCCCCCCGTCGTCTTCCGCCTGCCGACACGCCGTGACGCGCCGATGACCCACCGTGCGACCCGACGGATCTGCCTTTCCTCGTGCTTGCCGCCTCACGCCGACGACGCAACGCCGCCTTTCCACTGCCAGACGGGTCGCCTCAGCCTCGCCGACCCCGCGCTAGCCTTCCTCTCGCCCGTCCCTGCCGCTCGTCGCGCCGCCGTCGCTGAACCCGTGAGGTGAGCCGCGTCCGACCCGTTTCATCTGGTCGGGTCACATAGTTCTGGGTTGGGTTTGTTCGCATGGGTTGGGCCGGGCTTTGGCAGGCCTGTGCTGGGCTGCTGCCTTGGTCTGGGCCGCACTATTCATGGCCCAGTCCGTTTGATTAAAAAAAAACATATATATATATATATATATATATACATTAACTTAGGTTTTAATTTGGAAAAAATATATATTTATATTTTGGAAATATAGTTAGTTTTAATTATGCTTTTGGGAAGAAATATATATATATATATATATATATATATATATATATATATATATATGTATATATATATGTATATATGTATGTATACTTGATTTTGAAAATTGAAGATAGTTATATTTTGTTTTGAAAAAAAATTAGTATTATGTTTATTTAGAAAAAACGATATATACCTTGAATATATTTCTGGAGTATTCTATAAATATGTTGTTATGCTTGGAAAAATATATATAGGTATATTTCTGAAATATATATGATTATGTTGATTTATAATTGTTGGAAAAGTATTTTGTCTTTAGAAAATAAAAATGTATATATATTTAATTGCATTTAATTTGCAGAGTAAGTTTATATGATTATATATTTTCTGGGAAATAACATATAGCATATGATTAATATATATATATATATTTGGTAAATGACAATATTTGGTAATTATATTATGGTAAATAGTTTTATTAAAAATGTAATATTTTAGAAAATATATATATACATATGTTATCTTTTTCACAAAATTATGGTGATTATATTTTGGGAAAGTATAATTAATTTATGAAAATATTTTGGAAAAAAAGTTTTAATTAAAGTATGGTACCAAAATTATATTCGGATATACATACGGTATAATATTTTCGGTAAAGGGAAATAATAAAAGATATGAACCAGGATGGGTTATTTCGCAGTTCTGGCATCATAGCATACCGATTATGTGCATTTATGTGTATATATTGTTTTGTTGTATAGGTTCGGATATCGGGCAGTTTCCCGAGGAGCCGGCTTGGGGCCGGACATTGTCTCCGGAGTTGAGTAATCGGCCAAGGTGAGGATGGATTTCCTCCAATATGTGCCTACATTACTCGGTTGTTGTATTTGATGGTTGTTGCACTGTTGTTGTTGCATTTGTTGTGATTGTTGTCGGGATGTTTATCCCAGTATTTTGATTTGGTTTTTGGGATGTTATTCCCCGTGCGTCGGGTTTTGGATATTTATTTTCGTGTTGTTTGGTATTAAGAATAATGGATTAAATAATAAACTGTGATAAGGATGTCGATCCTCGGTTTTTGATAGGGATGTCTATCCCGGTATTTTGGTTAGGGATGTTGATCCTTGTGATTTGGTTTTGATGATGATAATATAATTGTCACGTGGTAAGTAGTGGTACGACTCGATGGTTTAAGACTGTTTTGTGGTGGCCATGACCTAAGTTACTTGTGGTAAGCATGTCTATGCTTAGGATGTCTATCCCGTGATTATATTTGGGATGTCTATCCCTGGGTTCGTATTTTTGGGGTGTCGATCCCTAGGTTCTCTGGATTTGGTCTGGCACCCGAAATATGTTGATAACCAGTTCTGACCCCTAGCTTATCCGTGACGGGGCCCAGAAAAGATAAAATTGGAAAATGGATTTTATTTGAGTCTATTTGGTCTTGGACCGGTTTTGGGTCGAGTCTTTGTTTTGGTGTGTTTTGGTTGTTTAGCCTGTGTTTGACTTGAGTAATTTACAGTGTTGCTTATTGATTGTCTATCCTTCGTCGGTGAGCACTTCGGACTCACCCCTCACCTGCGGGCTTTCACCCCGTAGGATGGGTTATTTGTGGTACAGGTTTGGTGCATTCCAGACAGGCTGCGGCGTTATCCCTTGGACAGGACTCGGATCCATTAGTTTGCATCAGTGTCGCATACAGTGTCTTGTGAGTTATTAAGTCTTCCGCTGTGCATTATTTTTACTACTGTTGGGCCATTGGGCCGGATATGATGTTGTCATTGTTTTTATTTTGGGCTGTTGAGCCCAAGTTTCTGTTGTATACACTGTATGCTGGGCTTGGTTTGATTGGGTCGTCACAGTTCCGGCACGTGTTTACTGTGTACGGTAAATACGGGTCGGGGCGTTTCAAATAAGCTCAACAAAATTCTGTTCCCAAGGGACTTCATCCACAAGCCACTCCAGTGCTTCAACAGCCTCTGACTCCACAATGATTGAACTGAAGCCATGTTTAAGAGCGAATTGAAGACCAATATTAATTACTAGCAGGTCAGCCTTAAAAGGCGAACTTGACTCCATAGTGTAGCCAAAACCCGTGATCCAATTGCTGCTGGAGTCTCTGCATACTCCTCCTCCACCGAAACTGGAGTTGCTTTGGGATGAAGTTGCTGCAACATTGAGTTTAACGACACTTGGGGAAGGTGGTGTCCAAAAAGAATAGAGAGTAAAGGGGTAAATTCCTCTGTTCTTGGTGAGTTTAGGATGGTATCTGGCTCTTTTTAACCCATCAACAAGGGTAAGAAGGTACTGTGTTGGGTGCAGACTCACTTCCACTACATTTTCAAAAATCAAGTGGTTCCTCCATGACCATAATTTCCAAAAAACTGAAGCAAACATAAGACTCCAATCCTCATCCACACACCGAGCATCTAAGTTCGCACTGATCCAAGCCTTCAAGGCATCACAAAGAAGTTTGCGGGTAGACCATCGTTACTAACCGCTCTCCAAAGGTCTGTGGCAAAAAAAAGTCCCTCATTACATGAATTGCCAATTCAGTGGCAACGGGGGCAAATGCTCGAGCTGGCTATGTGACGCGTCACTCGCAACTCATTCATCATGAGCCTTTCATAGCCTAAGAGCCAGAGGAAGAAAAAGATCCTCAATGGACCTTTCCACCTCCAAATTCGCTTCCAGAGGCTATCTTCAGCTACCCAATTTGGGCTTTCAATTGATTTGTAGGCATAGGATACAGAGAAGGTATTCTTAGGAATGAAAGACCATAATATCTGATCGTTACCTCTATCTTGGCATGGTGGAGAGACAGAGGGCATAAATTCCCTCACTGATTGTGATTGATGTGGCAACAGAATATCCCAGTTCCAGTTGCCCTCGTGTGTTGTGAAGAAGCTAACAGAATGAAACGCCCGTATCCCGAATTTACAAAATAAAATAGTTAAATAAAAGAAATTTACCAAAATGCTCCTGAAACTCGGGATACGTAAATCAATACCAAAAACATCATCCGTGAACCTTACTAAACTGAGATGTCATAGAAGAACAAGAATAAACCGACTTATCAGGCCATAAATCAACCCGGCAAACAACCAAAACAACATCAAGTATCAATCCCGGCAACCCGCCGACAATGTAATAAAAACAAGAATGACATCCCAACATATTCCAATGCAGCGAAAGATAAAGATAAAATAAAAATAAGAGAAGAAAATGATATGCTTGTCGGCTCTATGGATCCAACTGGAAGAAGAAGCACAGCTACCTGCTAGGATATCCACGTCCATACTCCGGAAAGGAAGAGAGAGACAGCACGCTAACTAAGAGTCTGAAAAACAACTGTGGCGATAATGTGAATCGCCTACTCAGTGAGCAGTATAAATCTAGTTATGTAGGTGTGCAAAGCAAGCTCGAAAGGAGTGTAGAGAAACAAGCACTAGTAAGCAAACACACAATAACCTGTACCAATATGCCAACAACATATAAGCAGATAGTTTATATTTTACATCTGTTTGTGTGTTAATTTTATTATTATATTTATTATTCAGGGCCTCTTACTGTGTGCGTCGAGCTCGGTCCCGTCTCATGAGACAACCAGGGCGTAAGCCCAATATAACTAGGCATACAACATAAATACAATCACAGGGAGAGAGAGAGAGAGAGAGAGAGAGAGAGAGAAAGAGGGAGGTAGAAAGGGGGAGGTGGAAGGAGGGAGGTATAACCGGTCATCACAGACCCATATGCTAAACCGCATATACCATGCTATCCCACATGCAATCCCAAGGGGTATCTCTTCCCGCTCGAACCAACCGGTCATCAGCCCACAGTAGTATATCTTTAATTGTGTATTATTCTTATTCATACAACCTCGCCAGTTTATCCATTGTATCCATCTGCTGAATCGGTAGGAAATGAGCTGACTTGGTCAACCTGTCAACAATGACCCAGATGGCATCATGTCGACACCGAGTCCTCGGTAACCCGATCACAAAGTCCAAAGTGATATGCTCCCACTTCCACTGCGGAATAGTCAAAGATCTCAACATGCCGGATGCATAGCATATGGCGTATTATGCGCTTCATCCATGATCCATCTTCTCATGTCATCGACGTCTAGAACACACAACCGATCACCGGTCATCAAAGCACCATCCTTCCGGACATAGAAACTAGAACTCTCCCCTCCAAGAGCCTTGTCTCGCAACTCTGCTAGATGAGGATCATCAAACTGGAACTCAATGATCTTATCCCGCATGGTCGGCTGGATGCTCAAGCTGGCTAGCAACGCCCCAGTAATATCCACCTCCAACTGTGCATCGAATGACCTCAGCTCCACCAAAGAAGGCAAAGCATAAGAAACTGGGTCCTCATCTGCAGAAGCCACTCTCTTCCTGCTCAATGCATCTGAAACAACATTGGCCTTGCCCGGATGGTACTCGATAGTACAATTATAATCCTTGAGAAGCTTAATCCAGCGTCTATGCCTCATATTAAGCTCTCTTTGGGTCATGATGTACTTCAAACTCTTGTGATCCGTGAAAATCCGACACTTCTCACCGTACAGATGGTGTCTCCAAATTTTCAAAGCAAAGACCACAGCAGCTAACCCAGATCATGGGTCAGATAGTTTTTCTCATGAGTTCTCAACTGCTTGGAGGCATAAGCAATCACCCGACCCTTCTGCATCAAAACACATCCCAAGCCCAAACCAGAAGCATCACTGAACACCGTGTACTCTACTTCGGGTCTCGAAACAGTCAAAACTGGTGAAGAAGTCAACCAACTCTTCTACTCCTCAAAACTCTTCTGGCAACGATCATCCCAAACAAAGGTACAGTCTTTCCTCAACAGCTTTATCATGGGACCCGTTATCAAGGAAAAACCCTCAATGAACCTCCGGTAATAACCAGCTAGTCCAAGAAAACTTCGTATCTCCAGTACATTCTTCGGTGGCTCCCAATCCATGACTGCCTAATCTTGGTCGGGTCCACCTTAATGCCCTCACCGGACACAATATGCCCAAGAAACGTGACCTCATCCAACCAAAACTCGCACTTGCTGAGCTTGGCATAGAGTTGTTCTTCTCTCAACCTCTTTAGAACCTGTCTCAAGTGGTCCTTATGTTCGGCCTTACTACTCGAGTAGACCAGAATATCATCAATGAACACTACCACAAACCGGTCCAGAAATTCATGGAAGACTTGTTGCATCATACACATGAACACTGCCGGTGCATTCGTCAGCCCAAACGGAGCAACCACAAACTCATAATGACCATACCGAGTGCGGAATGCAGTCTTCGGTATGTCTTGTTCTGCAATCCGAACCTGATGGTAACCAGATCGAAAGTCAATCTTCGAGAATACAGATGCACCCTGCAACTGATCGAACAAGTCATCAATCCTAGGCAAAAGATACTTGTTCTCCACAGTCACCTTGTTCAGCTGTCTATAGTCCACACACATCCGCATACTGCCATCCTTCTTCTTCACAAACAAGACTGGGGCACCCTAAGGTGAGATGTTCGTTCTAATGAAGCTCTTATCCAACAATTCCTCCAGTTGTTTCTTCAACTCCTGAAGTTTTGTCGGAGCTATTCTGTAGGGCGGTATAGAAATAGGTGCAACTCTCGGTACCAAGTCAACTGTATACTCCACCTCCTGCTCCGGAGGTAACCCAGGTAGATCATCAGGAAATAGATCAGGAAACTCCCGAACAATCGGAATTTCCTCCACTCCCGGTACTGGCACTGAAGAATTGACCACAAGAGCTAGAAAAGCATCACAACAATCTCGGATCATCCTGAAAGCTTGGATGGTCGTGATACAACACGCCGATAGGGCTCTTCGTTCTCCAACAAACACCAATCTTCACCCCAACAGAGAAGATAAAGAAACTTCCCTGGCCCGACAATCAACTACTGTCTGGTGTCTAGACAACCAATCCATGCCTAAGATAACATCAAACTCTCCCAAGTCCATGACAGCGAGATCAGAAGGAAAACTCTCACTTTCATACTCTATCGATACATCTCTACAAACTCGATCAATAACTACTATATCACCTGTGGGTAAACGGCCTCTCAGGGGTCCACTAAGGTTATCATCCTCTATGTTATGCGTGGTCATGGATACACGTGATACAAAAGAGTGTGTTGAGCCTGGATCAACTAAAGCATGTGCATACTGACCGAAAACCATAAATGTACCTGCTATTACCTCTGGGGCATCAGCAGCCTCCTCCCAGCTGATGGCATAAACCCTAGGAGCTGCAGCACTCTGAGTCGCACCCCCGCGATTCGAAGCTCCAGAACCCCCACGACCTCGACCGTGCTGTCCACCACCGCTTTTCGGACCAGAAGAAACAGAACCACTGGCTACAAAACTCTGCACTGTATACTGGGAACCACTGCCACCACTTTCTCTAATCCACTTGTAACATGCCGACTTCTGGTGTCCCGACTTATTGCAATACCAGCATGTACCCGAAAATCATGCTGAGGAACCCCGTCCCTAAGATCCAGATTGATAGGACCGTCCTCCCGAAGATCTGCCAGGTTCACCTTGATAGCTCTGCCCTCGGGACTTCTTCGAACCTCGGTAAGAAGAGCCTTGTCCACCAGAATAGTTTGCATCTCCGGCATCAAAGTACTGTCTCTTCTGTCCAGAAGCAGACAACTGCTTCCTCTGCTTGGCTGCCCGAGCCTCCTTCCCGATCAACTGAACTCTCTCAGCATCAAAAGCAGCCTCACAAACAGCCTCCCAAGTCTTGTGCCTTCCACCAGCCACAGCTATCGCTAAATCAGTGCGTAGGGCACTAACAAACCGCCTACACTTGGCCACCTCATCGGGCACAAACTCCTTGGCCTAAGAGAGCAGGATGTTGAACCGGATCCTGAATGCCGATACCGACTCATCTGGCCCCTGCTTCACCTCCAGAAACTGTTTTTTCTGCCCCTCTAGAAAACCAACAGTGAGAAACTCCTTGTAGAATTTCTCTTTGAAATCCTCCCAAGACATCTCCACCGGCCGCGGTAGGTTGGCCACAAGTTCCTGCCACAATGTCAATGCTTAACCCATGAACTTGTGTGCCGCAAAACAAGCCCTGTGGTCAGGTGCACACATGAACTTCTCCAGAACATTCTCCACCTGGCAGAACTAATCATCGAACTCCTTGGCTTCGCCGTAATCACCCGAGAATTCCTTGACCGCTGACTTATCCATATGCTTATATCCACTCTCCATACCACCTGCTGCAGCAGGTGCAACTGGTTGGGCACCCTGCTGCTGCTGCTGAAACTGCTGGAACTATTGCCACTGCAAGAAAGCCTGATACTGTTGGAACGCTGGGTCCACAACAGGTGGTACGGGTGGCACTACATTCTGTTCTCCTCCACCTGCAGTATCATTCCCTGTTGCATTATTGTTCCCCTGTCCAATGGGAGCCTGCATCACCGATACGTTTTCGGAGACATGACTAGCGGCGTCATCCTCAGTAATGTGTTGCCCCTGGTGATCCATATCAACGCCTATATGAATGCAAATGGGTCAAAAACACTTTTAAAGTTATAAATCTGGAAACAGGCTTAAACATAGAAATCACTTTGAAAGCAAAGTTTAAAACACTTTTAAAACCAAGGATCTGAAGCCTGCTCCGCTACCAAGCAGAAACGCCCGTATCCCGAATTCACAAAATAAAATAGTTAAATAAAAGAAATTTACCAAAATGCCCCTGAAGCTTGGGATACGTAAATCAATACCAAAAACATCATCTGTGAACCTTACTAGACTGAGATGTCATAGAAGAACAAGAATAAACCGGCTTATCAAGCCATAAATCAACCCGGAAAATAGCTAAAACAACATCAAGTATCAATCCCGGCAACCCGCCGACAATGTAATAAAAACAAGAATGACATCTCAACAAATTCCAATGCAGCGGAAGATAAAGATAAAATAAAAACAAGAGAAGAAAATGATATGCATGTCGGCTCTATGGATCCAACCGGAAGAAGAAGCACAACTACCTGCTGGGATATCCACGTCCGTACTCCGGAAAGGAAGAGAGAGACAGCATGCTAACTAAGAGTCAGAAAAACAACGGTGGCGATAATGTGAGTCGCCTACTCAGTGAGCAGTATAAATCTAGTTATGTAGGTGTGCAAAGCAAGCTCGAAAGGAGTGTAGAGAAACAAGCACTAGTAAGCAAACACACAATAACCAGTACCAACATGCCAACAACATATAAGCAGATCGTTTATGTTTTACATATGTTTGTGTGTTAATTTTATTATTATATTTATTATTTAGGGCCCCCTACTGTGTGCGTCGAGTTCGATCCTGTCTCATGAGACAACCAGGGCGTAAGCCCAATATAACCAGGCATATAGCCCAAATATAATCACAGGGAGAGAGAGAGAGAGACAGAGAGAAAGAGGGAGGTTGAAAGGGGGAGGTATAAGGAGGGAGGTAGAACCGGTCATCACAGACCCATATGTTAAACCGCATATACCATGTTATCCCGCATGCAATCCCGAGGGGTATCTCTTCCTGCTCGAACCAACCGGTCATCAGCCCGCAGTAGTATATCTTTAATTGTGTATTATTCTTATTCATACTTAAGAGTTCATATGTGCCAAAAAGTTATGATTTATCAGGGTTGTGTGAATTATTCTTTAAATCAACGTCCGAGTTTCCAACCCACATCACATCACATAGATCACCCAAAATCATATCACATGTTATATCTCATAATAGTTAAACAAGTCATGCTCGTCCAACAAATAGTAATACACAGGCACATAATACAGATCATGGCATGTAACTCAGACAAACTAAACCAACAAGCACATGCAAACGAACATAAAAGGACTTATAAAGTCACCTCAACGACGATTATCCTGTGGAGCTTTCCCCAAGACAGATCCTCCAGCTCCTGAGGTATTCCGTGCCTGAATACCGGCACACACAATAATTACAAAATATTTACAACCAAACCGTGCATGCATGATAACTAAATGCTCAACTGAGTAAATCCCGACCCTATTTAGTAGATTATGAGGTTTCAGGGTAGAAGTCCAACAAAAGGTGTTCTCTCACCTAACACCAATAAATCAGGTCCTAAGGTTCACCGGGCTTAAGCCCATCTAAGTCCAAAACAATTTCCTGGGCCTAAAGCCCATTCCTTATATCCATAACGAGTTCCTGGGCCTAAAGCCCTTCTCCTTATATCTGAAACTATCCATTTATGTTACTGGGCCTTGAGCCCATATCTTATAGTCCAGAATAACATACTTATGCTAAAGAGTTAGGTTGTTAGGCCTGGGCCCGGTTTTCCTAAATGCCGTTCTAAGGTCATTCCCGAGCCCAAGAGTTAAACGACCTAAGATTCTATCCATGTCGGTAAATTTCCGGCCACACACTCTCACACCCCCACACACGATTTCCACTAAGTCTCAATTACATTAAATGTACATTAACTCGCTAAAATCGGGAATAAATACCGTTAATGCCGTGAAATTACTGTTTGCCTGAATAGTGACCCGAGCCTCGCTGGAAAAATCACGAGCTCGCCGGATTCCGGTCAACCTCGCCGGAATTCACCCAAACTGCCAGAAACAACCCAACAACAACAAACCAACTCCGATTCAACAGAAACACCCACAGATCCTTAAAACGAGTTAGAGGAAGAATTGATGAACGGATCCTTACCCAGAATTTGAGTGCCCACTGTCCAACCCAAACCAGTCGCTGTCTGAACCCATTTTGCAGCCTCCCCGTCCGAGACTACTCGTGCAGCAGCAACAACCAGATCAGCCGAACCACCACCGACACCCAACAACAAACGCCGGCCACCACTACACACAACACCAACCACCACTGAACACCAGACCCGTCCTCCACACAACCACCATCAACACCGTAACACACCACACATGCACACCCGGTCAGAACCAAAAACAGAAGCAAAACGAAAAGAAGACAAGGAGAACAGAGGCGGCGACGCTTACCAGGGGAGCGGCGACTCGTCGTGGCCTCGTCCTCGAGTTCTCCGCCGTCAACCCTCGGCTGATATGGGTGTCGCGACCCCGACGCGGCGCGAATTCCCCGGCTTGTGGGTGTGGCGCCGCTGTGTGTGTTAGTCGAGAGAGAAGAAGGAATGGATTTTGGGAGAGACGAAAAGAGAAAAGCAAAGAGATGAAGAAAGGACAAGGGGTGGAGCCGTTGTCTCGCACGATTTGAGGGAGAGGAGATTTCGGCCAGTTCGTGGGCAGTTAGAGGAAGAAGAGACTCGACGGCGTGGGGAGTAAACGAGAGAAAAAGAAAAAAGAAAAGAGAGAGAGGGGGAAGGAAAGAGGGAAATGGGTTAGGGTTGGCCGGCCTGGTCCAAAACGACGTCGTTTTAGACTAAGGCGCGGTCAACTCGCCCTTGGTCAACGCCCGCTAGTGTTTGAAGGGTTATGTTTGTTTTTTTTCCTTCTTTACCATATTTCCAAAACGACGTAGTTTGGAGAAAAACTACTATAACCTCCACGGTTCACACCGAAACGACCTTCTTTCCAATTAGACCCGAGCAAGGACCAACACCAATACGATACACATTATTTCCGAGGACAAATAATAATTTCCTTGGCCAAAAATCTGGAAATTCCTCGAGGGTGAAATTGGAATAAAAATTTCGAAAATTCCAAAAATTAAATTATGAAAATCCGGGGCGTTACACTGATTTTCCCGAGAGTTACGGGGGAATATTAAGGTGAGATTCCAAGAGAGAATGATCCAACCATAGCCGTCTATCTTCCTAGAACATGGCCGATTGGTTGTTGCCCAGTTTCCAGCCCACTTCGCTCCTAAATTTTGGCCATATCTTCTGGATAGCATTGCAGGATGTCTCCCTAAATGTTTTTTCCTAATTACTTGGGCCCATAAGCTGTGCTCCTCATTCAACATCCTCCAAATCAGTCTCATAATTAGAGCATCATTTAAGGATCTCATCTTGCATAGCCACATTCCACCACTATTTTTGGGGTAGCACAGAATTTCCTAGCCAACTAAATGCATCTTCCTCTTTGTTGGGGAGGATCCCCAAATAAATTGTCGTCACAAACTATCAAGTTGGTCACAGATGGCCCTCGGTAGTCTCACGATCTACATTGCATATACCGGGAGGGCCATGAGAACAGACTTCACTAAAGTTACACGGCCTGCCAAAGATAATCTAGAGGCTTTCCAACCGTTCAATCTTTCCTGCGCCTTCTCAACCAAGTATCCAAAGGATTTTTTGCAGACCCCATGAATTATGGGAACACCGAGGTGCCTCCCTAGGTCCTTTGTTTGCTGGAAGCCCAGGACTGAGCAGATGGCAGAGGCTCTTGATGCATGAACCTTTTTGGAGAAAAAGAGTCTAGATTTGGCTCGGCTGATCTTTTGGCCATAGAGGGAGCAGAAATTCTCAAAAAAATCACTTATCGCCCTCGCTTGTTCCACTGAGACCTCCGCAAACAACAACAAATCCTCTGCGAAAAAGACATGCGTGACCTTAGGACCCCATTGACTAGCCGACACTAGTTTCCACTTCTTCTTCAATACCGCCGACTTTATCAGGTGGCCCAACCTCTCCATACAAAGCACAAAGAGATATGGGGAGATTGGGTCCCCTTGGCAGATTCCACGGATGGCTGGAATGGTGCTGAAGCAGCCCCATTCTAAGAAAGTTGGAGTGATGTGGTGGAGACACAGTTCATGATCAGATTTATGAGGTCGCTTGGGAAACCTGCCTCCTTCAAAGTATCATGAATGAAACTCCATCTTAGGCGGTCGCTTGCCTTCTCCAAGTCGATTTTTATGGCCATAGCCCCTGCAGCTCCTTTCTTCTTCTTCATTGTATGGATGAATTCCTGCACAATTACATTGTTGTCAGTTATTTGTCTATTGGGAACAAAACTCGATTGGTTGGTGGCCACGAGGTCAACTAGGAGGGGTTTAATCCTATTGACAATAAATTTGGTGATTAATTTGTGGTTGACATTACATAAGCCTATCGGTCTAAAATGGGTGATACTCTCGGGTCTCTCAGTTTTGGGTATTAGGACAATTAGTGTTTTGTTTAGCTTAGAGTCCCACCAATTTGCCTCAAATGCTTTCTAGACCATGGTAACAAGGCCCCGTCCCACGGTGTTCTACTACGATTGGTAAAAGAGCACATGGAAACCGTCGGGACCTGGAGCCTGCAAAGGACCCATTTGCTTTAGGTAGTCCTTTATCTCAAATTCTGAAACTGGGGACAGAAGGGCCAAAAATCTTTCTGGATCAAGTCTCGGGAAAAGGTTTGGAATCGGGAAAATGCACAGCCCCCCTCCTTCCTCTTGGAAAAGCTCCCGAAAATAGTTAACAGCTAGTGATTGAAGGGTATTATCCTCCATAACCCAAACACCCGAACCATCCTTCAAGCCTTCAATTTTGTTTTTCTTCCTGCGTATAATTGTTGTGGCATGGAAGAATGAGGTATTTCGATCACCATCATGTATCCATCTACATCTTTCTTTTTGGGCCCATAGCATCTCTTCTTGGATGAGAACACTATCTAACTCCATCCTCAGCTCCTTCTCTAATTTGGACAAAAAATTCGATGGTCTTTCTTCCAAGACTTTTTAAATGCCCTCAATGCATGCAAGAAGTCTTTTCTTCCTCCGGTGGATATTACCAAAGACAAGTATGTTCCACTCTTATATCTTAGGAGTTAGCTCCTCGATTGCTTCCACCACCCCTAAATTGGGATTCCAATTGGTTTTTAGAAATTCCTAAAAAACGGGGTGGGTTAGCCACGCAGCTTGAAATCGGAAGGGCGGTGTGGAGGTGCTACTCCTTGCTTGATGACTACAGGTCTGTGATCGGAAGATAAATATGGGAGGTGGAGGACTGAAGCCTCCGGGAACAGTAGTCTCCAGGAGTCGTTACAGAGAAATCGATCTAATCGTGCTTGGGAGCCTCCCCTCTTCCAAGTGAATCTGCCTCCAGTGAAGTTTAAATAAAATAGGTTAGCATTGGCCGCACAGTTAACAAAAGCGTGGTTTGCTGAGCCCTGCCTGCCAAACCTATCCTTTCTCTCCTCCCCCCTAAGGACCGCGTTGAAATTGCCATCCAATAACCAAGGTTCGGTAACATGTGTGGCAAGGGCTTCAAGATTTTTCCAACAAAAATTCCTCCATTTATCCTGCGGGCTAGTGTAGATGGCAGTGAAAAGAAAGGAGATGGTGCCCTTGGTGATTCGGGTATGGATGAACTGTGTGTGGTTGTGAAGGACCTCCACCTACACACTCTCATCCTTCCATAATAGCCAAACTCCTCCCAGAGAATCCACGAGCTTCTACTCTGTGGGATGCCAAAAAACCAAGTCTGCGAATGATTCTGCTAGCACAAGCACCGCTAACCCGCGGTAAAATAATAACAACAATCTCCGGGTTCTGCACTCTACAGATCTCCCTAAAATTTCTCTTGAGTTGCTTTTTGCGTGCCCCTTGGCAATTCCATAATAAGATCGAAATCACTGGATATTTGGGAGATAATGTGGCTCAACACTATAAAGTTAATGTGAGCTGGAGCAGGCGGAATCCACCGCCATATCCACCATCTGCAGAGCTTGTGGTTGCAACAGTCCATCAACTGGAATTGGAAATCTATCTGGGGATTGAAGGTTGTCACTTTGCACAGTGTTGGCACTCGATGCAACTGTATCGATGGGGGTAAGAGTAGGTTCATTTGGGAAAGATGAATTCGGGTCAGGAGGTTTGTTTGGGTCAACAGTTTGAGGGGGTAAGGATGAGTGGGTTAGAGGCTGTGTAGGTGGAGAGGGGGGGTGTGAAGAGGATTCAACTGTATTTGCTAAGAAAACATCTTTGTGATTAGCTTCCGAAAGGTTAACTGCTGAGTGTTGGGGTTTGTTTGGTAATGGTAGGTCAGTTAGAGGTCGGGCAGTGGTTTTGGCTGGGTTGTGTCTGAGAAGGACTTTGCGTTGCTAGGTGGGTGAGCTGGGGCCAGTGGGGGCTTGGGTTTGGTCATGGGGGTTCTTGTTGGTTATGTTGTTTAGGGGAGTCATAGGAGCTTTTGTAGATGGATTCGGCCTATTGGGTTTGTGGGTGGGTGTTTGGAGTTTGGTAACTTTGTGTTGGGGTTGAGGATGGGTCTTTTGGTGGGTCGGGCTGCGAAAGGGCCTATCATGAGGGATTGAAGGGTTAGCCTATGGCTTGTTAATGGCCTAGGCTTGTTGGGGGTGGCTGGACTCTATGGTTTTAGGGGTGTAGAGAGCCTGGAACCTGTTACTGGACGGTGGCATTGCTGGAGGTTTGTAAGAGATTGGGTGACCGTCTGATTGGTGCTTTGGTGGCCTGAGGCTTCTCCTCGGGACGTTCATCCAGTCACCTCTGGAATCTATGCTCCTTCCTGCACTCGTATCATGGTGGTTCATCGTAGGTGTGCTTAAATCTGGGTTCAGTGGGGTTGGGGGGTTTGAAGGATTGGTTGCATTAGCTTGGTCCGCCATGTGATGTGCCGGAGGTGGTTCCTAAGGGGGGACTGGACAAGAAATGGATAAGTTGTAACGCCCTGAATTTTCGTTTTTAATTTCTATGGAATTTTCAGAATTTTTTGAAATTTAATTTCCAGATTTTGTCCTCAAGGAAAGTCTAGGAAATTTAAAGTCAAAGGAAATAATTTTCTTCCCTATGAATTTTACTTTTATGTTGGATTAATCCTATATCGGATTTTCTTTTGGAATTAATTTGTGTTTCGAGGTGAAACACAAGGTTTGATGTAGTTTCGACCAAAACTACGTCGTATTATGGAAGTGCAAGCTTAAAACACAATCAAGGCTGCATTTTGACCAAAAGGGGCGGGTTGACCAAGCCAAAGATTAAAACTACGTCGTTTTTGCCTTTGGCTGGTATCAAACCCTAACCCTAGAGTATTTATTCTTCCTTTTCTCCCTCTCTCCTCCCTTTTTTTTTCTTTTCCTCTCCCAACCCGGGCGTCGCTTCTCTCCTTTCTTCTCCGTCATTTTTATTCTTTTCTTTTTTTTCAGTTTCTTCTCTTCTCCACAAAAACGCACAGTCGCCACCACCTTTATCTTCTTCTCTTCTCTTCGAGCCGCAGCAAGCGCAGCGTTGAGGAGGTTGTCGCTGCAGCCGAAGTGAAGGAGGAGGCCGTGAGTTTGGTGCAAGGCCGGTGTGTTGGTCTCGTCGCCGTCGTGCACTGGTAAGCCCCGACCTTGCCTTCTCTTTCTTTTTCCTCTCTGTTTTCTCGATTAGGTTCCTAATCGGGCAATTGCTTTGTTTTATGTGGGTGGTCTCGGGCGGTGGCTCGTGTGCGTGCTATGTGGCTGTGTTGATGATGGTTCGTGGCGGGTTGGTGATGGAGGACTCGAGGCTTTCCTCAGTTTGTGCGCTTGTGACTGGGCTTGGTATTAGATCGAGCTGCTGCATCACCACCGCCGCCTCTTGCTGGGACAGTGGCACTGCAGTGGTGCCGCGTGCTGCTGATTGCGGACAGTTGGGTCATTGTGGTCGTCGGCGTGTGGGCTTGAATCCGTGAAATTAAATCCGGGTTCTGTGACTCTGGTAAGAATTCGGGTCCTTCTCTTCTCTTTTCAGGTTGTTTTAATGTTTAGAGTTTGAATCGGTTGTTGTTTTGTTCGTGGGTTGATGTTTTAGGATCGTCAGTTGGGTGGAGTGTGTTCTTGGTTTCTGTGAATGTTTTCGGCGAGGTTTGACCGGAATCCGGCGAGAGGTCACTGTTCGGGAGAGCGCGGTTTCTTCTCCGGAGGACAGAATCTCCTTCAGCATCTTACGGTACTACTCCTGATGTTGATGTGCATTGTATTACTAAACATGGCATGTGCTATATTAAACGGATATGGACGTTGTATCGGGGATAACCAAAATATAGTGGAAACCATAAGCGGGAAGAGAGTGGCATGTGGCCGGAATATTTCTGACGTGCATAGTATCCTTAGGTCTGTTAACTTCGGGCTCGGGTAATAACCTTAGAGTGGGTTTTAGGACAACCGGGTCCAGGCCCATTGCTTAAGAACTAAAATCTTGAGGATTACCTATGAACCTTAATACAAAGTGGGCTTCAAGCCTGAGTACTTTTGGGACTAAGTAATGGACTTAGTGATATGGGCCTTAGGCCCATGTATGTTGAGCCATATTAAGAGATGGGTTTAAAGCCCAAGGACTTGTTTGAGTTTAATGGTGGTTTTTAATGATGTAGGCTTTAGACCTAGATATTGATTTGGACTTAGTTGGGCTTTAGGCCTGTGAGTCTTAGACCGTGACATGATGGAGATGTGCACCGTGAGTAGGGTTGGGTCTTTAGGGTTAGACTCTGACCTGGGTAGTAAACGGACCTAGAATCACGTTTTATAAACAAAATCAGGCTGGAAAGGCTTACGACGAGAAAGTGATATAATCACATAACCAGCATGCATCTATCTTGTCCTATGTTCACCATATACGTGACCATGTTATGTTATAATATAGGACATGTCGAGGGAAGGGAATGTGTCGGATTCTTCAAGGCAATTACTATAGCCCATGTGAGGACATATAAACCTTTTTATGCTTTGCTGCCTGCGGTACTCAGGTTGATAGGCTTGGCACATAGTGTAGTAAATGGTTTCATGCTGCAAGCATTTTATGCCTGGTTTAGCTTGTTGTGATACATGCTCTGGCTGTGTTGTGTGCCTGATTGTATATGTATATTCTTGATGCCCTGTTAATTATTATGAGCTGATAATGCCATGTTAATTGTTGTGGGCTGACAATGCCATGTTAATCATCTATGAGCTGAATTGTTATGTTTATGATATGTTCTGGTTGCAATATCATGTATATTTTGATCCATAGGCTCTGTTTAAGGAAAAATTTGGTAATGTTATACAACCTGTATACAATCATAAGAAACACTTATACAAACTTCATAATTGGTAACATAACCTACCTGGATGATAAACATTCTACTGTGGGGCTGTTGACCGGTAGCACCGAGTGGGAGAGTGGGTACCCCTCGGGATTTGTGATGGATAAAAACAAAGAGTTTTAGAGACGGTGCCTTGGGGATTAGATGGATGCGCCCCTTGGTTTGTTTAGTACCTGATATTGGTATGTACTGAGAGCATCCCTCAGAGAGGCGCCGCCATGGGGAAGGCAGGTGTACCCCTTGGTTATTTTTATACCTGATATTGGTATGTACTGAGTGCATACCTCAGAGAGCCGTCGACCACCTGAGGTATTTCAGTGGTTATTTTTTTTTTCAGATCTTACCCCTTCCGATGAGATAGTATTTTTGGGTTGAGTCCTGGACTGATCAGTCCTACCGCGCCCGACGCACACAGTAGAGGGCCCTAATAAAATATCCAATGCTAATGATATAATTAAGCATAATTATAATCATTTGTTTAATGATAAGTATGGGAATAAAGTCTGATCTTGACTTTGTATTGTGCACTATGGCTGTTACTACCAGATACTGATGTATTCGTGGTTGATTTGTACTAGTATATCCTGATTTATTTGTTTGTGGTGAGACAATGGTTGGTCTCCCCCCCCCCCTTCCTCACAGTTTTTACACAGGTTAACTGATCGTGGATCAGGGACGCATTCAGATAACTATGCCTACTTTCCTGTGTGGACGGATCTATAGGTTGACGCTCCATATGTTTGCATTTGTCATTGGACTCGTTATTGATTTCTGCTGCATAACTTATCGGGTTGCTATTTTTGTTTTATTTGGATTGAACATTTGTTATTCCGGTTGGTTTGTCGGTGTTTACTTGGCTTAATAAGCCTTATTTATTGTTGAGTCTTTTAGCATCCCGATGTGTAATTTATTATTATGAGATTTTGATGGATTGTTTTTCACGGAGTTTCGGCATCCCTGGACTCAAGGGCATTTTGGTCTCTTCATTATTATTTATGTTTTGCAAATTTGCTCTTGGGATGCGGTCGTTTCATAAGTGACCCACCCGGCCATAGATGCCGCAAATGTCAGGTAGTCCCTCATATACGACTTTGTAGTCCACATCATCAACCGTAGTAGTTCCCTCCAGCGGTTGGGTAAGATCCACTGCCATTGCTACTTTAGCAAATTTGCCCCTTGAGGGGTTTTTCGAATTCCTCTCCAGTTTCACCGTCTTGCCCACAAGATTTCCCAACGTACTCAAAAAGCGGGAATGGTAATGATGGAGTTTGAGGAGGCTCTGAAAGATTGAGAGCATGGCTGGACAGAGAGAACGTGACTGAAAATAGACCAGGGGCCCTCCAACAAAGCTCTATGGTAATCGTCCTCTTCCCAAAAGCAAATCAAGGTCAATAATCTTGATTGGACCTTTAGGGTTCCAGAGAGTTTGCAGTTTGGATTGTAGGGTCTTGAATCCAATAGCCCTTCCCAGGAGTTTAACAACCACAGCTCTATCCCATGGTTTGCGCAACCTGCTCAAGAAAGTGTTAGATAATTCAACAACTTTTTTACCATCTTTCTCACCGATTACAATATCACCATCTTCAACCTCAACTTCCCCTTCATCCTCCCAGGGGTCTGATGTTTGGGTTTCTGATGCACCTCCTGTGAGCATCTCCAGATAACTGGATCTGGCTTCATCCATAGGGTGGTGTTGAACCTGGGGGGCAGCCGGAGTTTCCTTCTCCTCTGGTTGTGGTGGAGCTTCCTTCTCCATGGCGTCCTACGGAGAGCGACCAGAAGGTTCTTTGAGACAGACCTTCTTGGTGCTTCGGTCATCATCATCTTCCTTCGTCGATTCTACCTCGGGATCGGCCATGGGTTCGGGGCATTCTGAGGTAACCAATGGGCTCATAAGCTGAACAGGTGGTGCGGGGTTGGGGGCTCTCCTCATGGGTGACCTCTCCCTCACACGCTTTCTGCTCGCTGGGTTGTCTGGTTCTCTCTCATTTTCTCTCTTGGTTTCTAGTACCTAGATCTATTAAGGGTGAGGAAGACACAAGGTTGGGGGTGAAAGCAAAAGGGATTACATTATTCCGGCTAGGGGATGGACAGAATTGTTTTGTGAAAACTGGTTGGCAAGACTTTCTGTTAGAACAATGACCCTTCGCTAGAGGGGGGGGTGAATAGCGAAAATTGAATAAAAAAGAAATAGGCAGGAATTGAATGCGGAATTTAAAGAGTGAAGGACACAGAGATTTTTATACTGGTTCACACACAACTAACTTGTGGCTAATCCAGTCCTTCAAGGCTCACTTGAAGAGTTCACTATCTAGTGTTAAGCTTCCGGGTGCTTAACAAACCGTTTTACAACCTGAGAGTTCAAGTCACATGAACCTCAATATACTTGCTTGAAGATACCTCACTTCAAGACTTTCTAGGATTTCTAATCACAAGAATCCTACTCTCTTGCTTAAGGATACCACACCTTAAGGCTTCTCTCAAGGGAACAATCCTCCCTTGTGGTGTATGAATAACACTTACAATCTCTCAAGCAAAACTCTCTAATAGAGTGGATATGAGTACAAAGGAAAGCTCTATTGAACAACTCAGAATTCTCACAAGTTATAGCTCAAAAATTTGTTGAATGATTTTCAAAGAATGCTTGAATGTATATGGGAGTTGATCAATCTGAAAATGAGGTTTAAGGCCTCTATTTATAGTCTAAAAGATGCATATGATCATTGGGAACAATTTCTGAAACCTTTATGAAAGTTTAGCATGTTTGTCTGAAAAAGGTTTCTGCCCATAACGGCACAACATCGATGTTTTGATCAAGAACATCGATGTTTAGCCGTTGCATTTAAATAATTGAGCCAACGGCTAGTAAAACATCGATGTTGCATTTTAGAACATCGATGTTTTCATACACAACATCGATGTTCTTCATTGCAACATCGATGTTTTTTGGCTTCGCAAAAATATGATGAAAAAGGGTCTATGCCAGAACATCGATGTTGGAAAATGAAACATCGATGTTTTGTGCAACATCGATGTTTAATTGGCCAACATCGATGTTTTTTGGCTTCGGCAAAATTTTATTTCAAAGACAAGTTTTCATGAACATCGATGTTGGATTGTAAACATCGATGTTTTGACCAACGGTCACAAGAACATCGATGTTTTATAATCCAACATCGATGTTTTATTGCTACTGCCAAAAAGATTTTAAAATCGACTTGATGCAACATCGATGTTGTTCTCAGAACATCGATGTTTTAAGGCATAACATCGATGTTGTAGACAAGAACATCGATGTTTAGAACTCAAAAACCAGTTTTATGACTTACATGATTTATGAAATGCATGAGGAAAATGATTTTTGGTTTGAGCATTAACTTGGAGTACTTGAGTTACCATTTACAAGGATTTCCTATAGATGAACTCTCTATATATCTTCATCCTTGTTGCTTCAAATCTTGTACTCCTTTGTCTTAGACTTGTGCTTCATTGATTGATGTCTTTTTGCTTTCTTCAAGGAATGAATTCATGAATGGAGCTTTGGTTAGTTTGTCATTATCAAAACCCTGAAATGAAACATGGAAGCATTAGTCCTAACAATTTCCCCCTTTTTGATAATGACAAACTCATGTTAGTATATGCCAAGTTTTATGAGTTCTTAAGAGGATAAATTCCCCCTGTGTTTTTCAATTGTTCATTCTATGATTCCCCCTAACTTGGTGCATATACTTACTTGATTATTTTCCCCCTTTTGTCATTAGCAAAAAGAAACAACAATAAGAAGCATTTGATTCAATTTAAAAGATACTTAAACATGAAAGACATAAATTTAAACAAAAAAAAAAAAATCCTAAAAGGATGGGCTAAGGTCATCATCATCATCATTATTATCCTCATGGTCTTCATCTTCTTCATCATCTTCTTCTTGCTCAATGTCCATGGGAGCATAGTCCTCATCCTCCTCATCATCATTATCATCCTCATTACCACCAAAATCGTAACCTTGGTAGTATGGTGGAGGATTGTAGTTGATGTGATCAAAATAAGCACGCAGGTCATGTCCTTGCCTTTGTACTTCTATGTCGATTCTTTCAATTGACCTTCCTAAGCTGCGTAGAGTGGCCGCAATTGAGTCGAGGGTAGCGCCAGGAGGTCGAGGAGCAGGTGCAGGAAGAGCAAGGAAAGAGCCTGCTTGAGATGCTTCGGCTTGTTGCTCTGCGGGTTGGTGAGGCGGTTGAGCTCCCTCAGCAGCTTGTCCGGTTCTGAATGTGGCATCGGATATTGCCCAAGACTTGGCTGCCGTGGTGAGGGTGTCTTCCAACGGATTAAGACCTGCGCTAAGCAGAATATCGGTGACCAGAAACGCATAGGGCAGTGGATGGTCGGTGTTGGCCTGTTCCGCCATGTGCATGAAAACGAGTCGTCCCCAATTAATGGGTGCACCGTGTAGAATGGCGTGAAGAATCTTCTCGTCTTCAATGGTCATGGTGGTGTGACTCCCTGCTCGTGGTTTGATCACACGGGTGACAAGATAGAACAGCACGCGATATTCCGGATTAATCGAATGAATGGTGGGACGCCCGGAACGATTCCTCTTTACTTCTGTGATGCCAAGCTCTGCAAGAAGAGGAATCTCATACTGAGTAAGAAAATGATCTCCCCCATAGCCGGATATATCGTGCCCTTGGACGGGCAATTTTGCGAATGCCCCGAATTGCTCCAAGGTGAGTTGGATGACCTTTCCATTGATTTGAGCAGATAGAACCTCTCCTTCCCGAGTTAATGTCGAGTAGAATGCCCAGATGGAGTCGGCATTGAACTCATGTCTGCTTCTGGTGACAAACTCCCAAAGGTGGGATTGTTGAAGAAGTCTGGGTAGGTTTGTGTATTGCTTTTCTTGTGGATATTCAGCAGGTAGATATCTAGGAGGTGCAATGAGTCTTTTGGCAAAGAGGGTGTTGTATCGATTTAGCTGTGAACGGGAAGTGAACCAGATATGAGTTCCTTCCACAGGGTATTGGTTCCCAGAGCTAGATGAGCTCCTTCTCTTGGTGGGATGCTCTTGAAGAGGATCTTTGCCTTTAGAGCTTCTTCTACTAGCCATGGTGTTTAGGAAAGGGAGAAGAATTCAAGCAAAAGAGGAGAGAAGGTTGTATGGAGATTATGCAAAGGATGAAGAGAATCAGATTATAGGTGAGAAGGAGAAGGAAGGATGTGAGGTTTTATAGTGGAGCCCAAAAAAGTAGCCGTTGTGAGCAGTAACGGCTAGTTTTTGATGACACAACATCGATGTTTTCACCCAAAACATCGATGTTTAGGCTCCCTAACGGCTATATTTTTTAAAACTGTAACGGCTAAACATCGATGTTTTCCAGAGAACATCGATGTTTTTTTGCTTTCGGCAGAAAAATTTAAGATATGCCTAGTGGTCCAACATTGATGTTTTTAACATAAACATCGATGTTTTTGGCTCTCGGGAAACAAATTCCATTTTTCCAACATCGATGTTTATACCAAAACATCGATGTTTTTGGTATACTGCCAATCTGATGGTTAAGCACTATGGTTAAACATCGATGTTTGGTGTTTTGAACATCGATGTTATGAGGAAGAATTTGAAGGACTTACCTGAACATCGATGTTTCGATACTAAACATCGATGTTTTTGTCATTCTGCCTCTTTTGTGATGCATCCAACATCGATATTGATCAGCTGAACATCGATGTTTTCTCTATTTGCTTAGTAAGGTCCTTGCTTGTTCAACTGTGCTTGTCGTCCGAATCGAGCTGTCCCTACAAAACAGATTTAGTAGAGCCTCGGGTGCTCAAATTAGCAATGAATAATACATGAATTATGGTGATGAAAACATGTGTGACAATTTCAAGAGGTGGTAAGTATCCCTCTGCCGCTAAGAGACATTTTCTTCTTGTCGTCAGTGCACCGGGCTCGAGAAATTGTCTTGTCGGTTGGACTTTGATAGCCTCCGATACCTAGCTAAATAGACACTAAACCCCGTGACAAATCAATAATGCAATGCTAGGCTAAAATTTTCAACAAAGCAGATTCTTGATTAGTTGAGAGATTGGCGGTTAGTAATAATGAAATTGGCGTTTCTGTTTGTCGAATTATTTCTTAATCTCTGGCAAATGTGGTAGGGGTCGCCCCTTGGAACATTTCAGCTTTGATTCTATAAAAGGCAGGGATTAAGCTCATTAGACAGAAAATTATAAGCCAACTTCAGAAAGAGGGAAAAAAAAAATCAAAAACAAAGAGAAAATGCCTGCCCCTTCCTCAGTCTTTTTCGTTGAAGGTGCAAACGTAGGAAGGAGAAATCGGTTGTCCTTTAGTATCGTGAATGAGCCAGAGGGGCCATTGCCAGAGGAGCTAGGAAGAATTCCTCGCCTTGTCTTTGTAGACGAAATCTATTCGTCCCGATTCTTTATTACCCCTATGGAAGAAGTCATTTTCCTGGATCATCAACAAACTCTGCGAGCTTCCTATTATGGTACGGCTAATTCCACCATGTTTTTTATCTCTGACAGGTTTGAGCAGCTTCAGTTGGAACCAGCCTGCCAGACTCTGAATGAAGGTAGTCACTACCAGATCACA
>JAKUCV010001804.1:59522-132562 GCA_028386065.3 Turnera subulata
CGCATACTGCCATCCTTCTTCTTCACAAACAAGACCGGGGCACCCCAAGGTGAGATGCTCGGTCTAATAAAACCCTTGTCTAACAACTCCTCCAGTTGCTTCTTCAACTCCTGAAGTTCTGCCGGAGCCATTCTGTAGGGCGGTATAGAAATAGGTGCAACTCCCGGTACCAAGTCAACTGTATACTCCACCTCCCGCTCCGGAGGCAAACCAGGTAAATCATCAGGAAAAACATCGGGAAACTCCCGAACAATAGGGATATCCTCCACACCAGGTACTGGTACCGAAGAATCGACCACATGAGCAAGGAAGGCATCACAACCCTCTCGGATCATCTTGAAAGCCTGGATGGCCGAGATACAGCACGCCGATAGAACTCTTCGTTCTCCAACAAACACCAATCTACGCCCTAACAAAGAAAATAAGGAAACTTCCCTGGCCCGACAATCAACTACAGCTTGGTGTCTAGACAACCAGTCCATGCCTAAGATGACATCAAATTCTCCCAAATCCATGACAGCAAGATTAGAAGTAAAACCCTCACTATCATACTCTATAGACACATTTCTACAAGCTCTATCAACAACTACCATGTCCCCAGTGGGTAGACGGACTTTGAGGGGTCTACTAAGGTTATCATCCTCTATGTTGTGAGTAGTTATGAATGCACGTGATACAAAAGAATGTGTAGAACCAGGATCAATTAAAGCATGTGCAAACTGACCAAAAACCATAAAGGTACCTACTATAACATCTGGAGCATCAGCAGCCTCCTCCCGGGTGATGGCATAAACCCTAGGAGCTGCGGCAGACTGAGTCGCACCACCGCGGTTTGGAGCTCTAGAACCTCCACGACCTCGACCCTGCTGTCCGCCACCCCTGTTCGGACCAGAAGAAACAGCACCACTAGCCACGGAACTCTGTACTGTATACTGAGAACCACTGCCACCATTATCCCTCATCCACTTGTAGCAAGTAGACTTCTGGTGTCCCGGAGTATTGCAATACCAGCATGTACCCGAGAACCGTGCCGAGGAACCCCGTCCCCGAGAACCAGACTGATAGGACCGTCCTCCCGAGGATCTGCCTGGTCCACCTTGAAAACTTTGCCCTCGGAACTTCTTCGAACCCTGATAAGAAGAACTCTGTCCAACCGAATAGTCTGCACCTCCAGCATCAGAATACTGCCTCTTCTGACCCGAAGCAGATGATTGCTTCCTCTGCTCGGCTGCCCGAGCCTCCATCCCTAACAACTGAACTCTCTCAGCATCAAAAGCAGCGGCACATACTGCCTCCCAAGTCTTGTGCCCTCCACCAGCCACAGCCATCGCTATCTCAGTACGTAAGCCGTTAACAAACCGCCTACACTTGGTCAACTCATCGGGCACAAACTCCCTAGCATAAGAGAGAAGAATGTTATACCGGATCCTGAATGCTGATACAGTCTCATCTAGACCCTGCTTCGCCTCAAGAAACTACTTCTTCTGCTCCTCCAGAAAACCAACAGTAAGAAACTCCTTGTAGAATCTCTCCTAGAAATCCTCCCACGGCATCTCCACAGGCTTCAGTAGATTGACCACAAGATTCTGCCACCATGACAAAGCATACCCAGTGAACTTGTGTGCGGCTAATCGAGCCCTCTGCTCAGGTGCACAGGTGAACTTCTCCAGAACATTCTCCACCTGGCGAAACCAATCATCAAACTCCTTGACATTACCCCCTTCACCTCTGAATTCCTTCACAGCAGACTTATCCATATGTTTGTATCCACTCTCCATACCACCTGCTGCAGCAGGCGCCACCTGCTGGCCACCCTGCTGCTGCTGCTGAAACTGCTGGAACTGCTGCCACTGCAGAAAAGCCTGATACTGCTGAAACGCTGGGTTCACAACAGGTGGTACAACATTCTGTCCACCTCCACCCCCTGCAGCATTATTCTCTGCTGCATTATTGTTCCCCTGACCAATGGGAAGCTGCATCACCGACACATTGTCGGAGACATGAGTAGCGGCGTCATCCTCAGCATTGTGCTGCCCCTCGTGATCCATATCGACAACTATATGAATGCAAATGAGTCAAAAACACCTTTTAAGTCATAAATCCGGAAACAGGCTTAAACACAGAAAACACTTTGAAAACAAAGTTTAAGACACTTTTTAAAAACCAAGGATCTGAAGCCTGCTCCGCTACCAAGCATTGTGAAGGCCCTCCCCCCGAGGGACCCACCAAATCCAGGTATTGTTACATCACTCCCTCCGCCTGATTAAATCCTTTACCATGCTGCAGCACTAGGGATTCGAACTCGGGACGTGATGCTTTTTATCCCCCTCAAGGAGAGCACCTTCACCAACCCATCTGGATGGGTTGGTGAAGGTGCTCTCCTTGAGGGGGATAAAAAGCATCACGTCCCGAGTTCGAATCCCTAGTGCTGCAGCATGGTAAAGGATTTAATCAGGCGGAGGGAGTGATGTAACAATACCTGGATTTGGTGGGTCCCTCGGGGGGAGGGCCTTCACACTGAACCCAACCCCCTAACATTCCAAGAAATGATGCAAAACATAATGAATTGTGACACGCATACACTACCCAGTAGTATAAAGGATTCTAACCTTGAATGACGGCCTGAGCGTTAGCCCATTCCGCATCTTCAGTTTGAATAAGACCACCAATCCAACTGGTGACCTGCCTGCATCCAGCCCCAAATCCTTGCCAAGCTCAAAGCACATGATGCATGGGCCTTGCGATCATCCAAGCAGAGAGTTTTTACATTCAAAGCACAAGGCCAAGTTTATAATCATCTACCTAGTTTGGCACCAACTGAAAATAAGTTTGTCTAAATAGTGGGCCTAGAAATACAACAATCAACAACAACTATAATACACATGTATTTTCGTCTTCTGATGACATATTTGAAAGAGAAGATCAAGGTACATGCTATTATTATCATTGCCAATAATTTTTTCCTCGATGATTTTAGTTTTTTCTATGAGGCATTATGCTAGTTTTTTCTATGAGGCAATATGAGTTGGAATATGAACAAACTGCACAAAATAGATCAAAATTAGTAGATATAGTGTTCTAGGCCAAATTTCAGGACATCAAAGATCAAATAATTAAACAATATATATTTGTAACGGCACATGCTTTCATCATAGAGTTTTTTTTTTTAAAAAAAAAGAATGCCACATGTACATTTATTACTTATACTGAAGAAAAGCTATAAAATTACATCTCCATAACAGTTTGACCAATTCGTTTGTGTAGAGATTCCGGACGAGAAAGATAATTCATTGCTCTATCAGTTAGTATCAAAGCACATGATGCATGGGCCTTGCGGTGAGTTGAACAAAAATCGTAACTGCATGGTGGAAGACATTGTTGATAAAGAAACTCGGCAATGTCAATTTCATTATCCTAGAATATTTATTTCATCAAAAACTAAAGAAAAATATGGATATCCAATATATAAACGAATAATAATCGGATCGTGAGAAAGAAAGGGAAAGTGCTATATAACCGATGGGTTATACCTTACAATTCATATCTTTTGACAAGATATAATTGTGATATTAATGTTGAGATGTGCTCAAGTATATGTTCTGTAAAGTTTACAAGTACATATACAAAGGACAAGATAGAGTGACAGTGCATATTTCAGAAAACAATAGCAGTACAATGATAAATGAGATTAAAAAAATTTCAAGAAGTAAGATTTGTATCTTCACAAGAGGCAGTATGGAGAATTTTGGAACATAAATCATATCCACTGCCTATAATATTATAGACACACATGTGTCACTCAATTCTTAAGAAAGTTAAACTAAAAAAAATTAAGTTTTCTATTACATACACTTTATTTTCCAAACTTTATGTTAGCTCAATATTTACAAATGTCAAAATTTTTCATATAAACCGTGTTCATGCTTAATATATTACTATTTAATTATAATACAAAAAAATATTATTAAAAAAATAATTATTTAATTGATAGGAAATATGAGGTAATTATTATATTAATAATTTATAATTTATTTATAAAATTATAATGAGAATATTTCACCTAATTTTAAAAATGTAAACAAAATCTTTAAATTATCAAAAAAAATATTAAAAAAAAAAGAAGATTGTACCACGTGAAACGCACACGCACAAAAACTAGTAATGTTAAATAAGGATGGAAGAATTAGTTTAATGAAATAGTAAAATAATTTAAACTATTAAATATTTGTAACAGTAGGTTCACTAGCTTTTAGTGAGGTTTTCTTCCATGGGTTTTCTTCATAGTTGATCAATGTTGTTCTATCTAAGGATTCTAAATAAAGGAATAAAAGAACCAAATAGTGCCAATAGAAATAAATGCTTTTCATTATTTTCTCTCTTATGCACATCTATATATGTGCTTGAGCATGAGTTTGTTGTTATTTTAGTCATTTACTAAGTGGAGTGTGTTTATAGATATGTGAAGTATCGTCTCCCTGCTACATAGATAGAAAAGAATGGAGCGTTGAGGAGTGAGTGTTAAAGAGTGTATTATTCCCTCGGTTTCATTTTAATTGTCGTTCTAGGAATGGTTGTTTGTTGAAATTAATTGACGCATTGATATATCCAATGCATGTCAGATTTCTTTTTCCCTATTTACCCCTAGTGATAAGACCTAAAAAGATGAGTAATATTGAAAAAACAAACAATTAATAAAATGATTAATTTAGTCTTTTTATCATACTTTTTACTTGAATCAAAATTAATGAGTGATTTCTTAATTTTTGTGCCAAAACCTTAAACGACAATTAATATGGAATGGAGGGAGTATTAACATTCTTCCTACTTAAAATATTGAACTATACAATTTATCTTAATGATGGACCACAACTCGATGTGTTATTCTTTTATTGGTGATGTGAGCACGGGTAAACATTACCAAGCATTATAGGGTATCATAGCAATGCCCTAAAAAATTTCAAGAGGATCAAGAAGATGCAGAATTGTTATAGTTTCAATAGTGATTGTCATGTGCCACAATACACAACGTGGAAGATCTAACACGCTGAGGGCCCCTTTAACCTCTTAATTCTTTTACCAAGTTTTAACGATTTTATGAGGATTCCAATTAGGCTCCCTAATTGTCCATCACTTGATGCCATCAACAAATTACCCTTTGCTATTGGTTTCCATCATATCGTATGTGGTGGGGTGTGGATCACAATGAGTTCTAGTTTTGAGAATGATCTCTTCTCTTTCGTTCTGGATGTATCTCTCTAACACTCTCCTCCAACAATCATACCGTGCTCTGTAGTAAGATGATCATTAATCTTAACCTCCATTTTTTTTTTCTCTAAAATTAATTAGAACTATATCCTCTTGAATTCTATTTACGTGTCTAACCAAAATCTCATGGAAAGATACCATATCGAGTTTGATCCATATCTTGTGTTATGGAATACACAATAATATTGTGGGGTTGTTTACAGTAATAGATTCAATATGCTTCTTGTGGAGTTTTAGAGGACAAGCTATGGTACTCGGCAACCGGATTTTTAACGTAATGACCAGTGAGAGAGTGGTTGTGAAACCTAAAGCGCCCGTATCCCGATTTTTAAGAAAATAAAAACAATTAAATGAAAGGAATTTACCAAAATTCTCTTGAAACCCGGGATACGTAAATCAATGCCTCGACACACAAACATCATCCATAAATACTTATTAACACCGAGATGACATAAAATGTAAGGAAATAAACCAGCTTAATAAGTCATAAATCAACCCGGCAAAGCGCCGAAATAATATCACAAATCAGGTCCCGGCAAACTGCCGACAAAATAATGAACCAATTATGACATCTCAAAATAAGTCTTAGGCAGCGGAAGATGAATATCATAAAATCGTGATAAAGAAAACAACATGCATATGGGTTCTAAGAATCCAACCGAGAGATGATGCTAAACTACCTGCTGAGGTATCTGCCTCTGAACTCTGAGTCGAAAGATAGAGGCGAGAACAGCATGCTAACTAAGGTCTGAAAAACAACGGTGGCGATTATGTGAGTCGCCTACTCAGTGAGCATTAAAATTCTATGTACACATGAAAAGTGAAGTCATGCTCGTGGGGTGAGTTGTTCACGAACACAAGTATAGCATACAAGCAATATTAGAATCACACACCAACACATAGTCATCTTTTCGCATTATTGTATTTATTGTTTAGTTTCAACGTATTTTGTTATTGTTCTGGGCCCTCTACTGTGAGTCAAGTCTCGGCAGCGCATCTGATCAGATCCAGGTGTGAAACCCAAGTGTCGAACCTCAGAAGGGGTAGATTCTGAGGTCAAAAACCACCGATAAACCTTGAGTGGCCGCTAGCTCCCTGAGGGTGCGCTCAGACACACCTAACTGGTGCAAGTCTTCCAGGGGTGCACCTACCTTCCCCTGGGATACCCATACTAAACCGCATAAAGTGACCCGAGGGTACCCAACCCTCCCTCGGGGCTATCGGTCGACTTCACAGTAGAATTTAATATTTTATTCTCAGTTGTTCTTTACAGTTTTGTGTGCTATACATTATGTTTTCCAGGGATGCGTGAACTTTATGTATTATTCTCATATCCGGGCCTTTGGCCCATAACCTCACACTATCGCCAAAACATAATAACATGTTATATTCCATAGCAATTACTTATACCGAAATTAGACATGTCAGAGCAAACAGGCACATAATCCCAATCACCGCATTTAGCAAACAAGGCAAGTAAACTAACTAACCACACCAACAAGCATTCACAAAACATATGTAAAAGACTTGTAATGTCACCTAGAAAAGTTGATTATGACTTCTCCTCGAGCCCGACTCCCCTGCTCCGGAGGTATTACCCGTGCCTGAATACCGGCACATACAATATTCACTAAATAGTTTAAAACATAAAATCGTGCATGCATGCTTAGGGTGTACTCAATCCCAGTAATTCCCGACCCTAACTATCCGATTAAGAAATCTCTGAGTCTAAGTTCATAAACAGGTTCTCGGGCCTAAGGCCAAGTCCATACTAACCAATTATGAAATTGGGCTTCAAGGCAGTTCCTTAAAGTCTATAACTCATTTAATTTGTAATTAGGCCTTAAGTCCATATCTTTAAGTCCATAAAACATTCTAAGCTTTATAATTATACTATTGGGCCTGGGCCCGGTTTTTCCTAAATATCGCTCTAAAGTCATTCCCGAGCCCAAACATTAATCGGCCTAAAATTCTATCCGTGTCGGTAAGTTTCCGGCCACACACACTCACTCCTAGGGATGGCAATGGGTCGGGGTCCCTGCGGGGGAAGGTTCCCCACCCCCACCCCTGTTTCCGAAATGTTCCCCCATCCCCACCCCCATTCCCCGTTCGGGGGAAAAATTGCCCCCATCCCCGTACCCCGCGGGGAATCGGATCCCCACGGGGACCCCATTCCCCAATTTTATAAATAAAAAGAATGCACATTATATTTCTTAGAAAGCAATTAAAGTCAATCGATGAATAAGTACAATTATTTTGGCTTAAAATACATGATTCAAAGTATAATTCAAAGAAATTAAAAACGGTTTCTATGTCTCTGATGTTAATTACATATTAGAACATTCAAATAAAATGCAATTGTTAGTCTTTAGCCAACATCAACAATTGCATCCCAAAATTTTTGCCTACTTTCCAATTACAACTTATTAATTTGTACAGACACGAAAAACAAATAAATTTGTGTCAACTTGGGAAAAAATAGAAAGGACTTGCCACATAACATAAGCATAATTAGCATGAACAAGAAATCACAAAACCAAAATCTTATCAATAGAATACTCTATTAAATTTACCGAGAAAGAAAGAAAGAATGACATATATATTAATTTTAATATGTAAAGGGAAAAAATGAATAAAAAATTTAGTTTAGTATTGACTTATATATTAAGTGGATAATGACTGAAGGGTAATTCTGTCTTTTCACTTATTTCGAGGTCCCCGTGGGTCGGGGGGAGCACTCCCCGCCCCTATTTCCAAATTCCCCACGGGGCTAAAACGTCCCCCGTCCCCGTCCCCGCGGGGGTAACGCCCCGATTTTTCATAATTTGATTTATGGAATTTTTTCAAAATTTTTATTCCAATTTTGGCCTTGAGGAATTTCTGGATTTTTGGGCTAGGAAATAAATTATTTTACCTTGGTTATATCGGAATTAAGTCGATGGTATGATGGGTACGGCCTTCGTTGGAGTTTAATCGGGTTTCGGAGTTGAGAATTAAACTTTGAAGTAGTTTCACTGAAACTACGTCGTTTTGGAAAAAAAAAAAAACAAACAAAACGAGTCAACAGGGCGGGTTGACCGCGCCCAGCCGGACGACGCGTCATTCGGGCTGGCGGGTCAAGCCCTAAAACCCTTCTCTTCCTTTTCCTTCTTTCTTTTTCTCTTCTTTTTCTCTTTTTCTTCTCACGCCGCCGACCCCTTCTCCCACTCTCTCTCTCTCTCTCTCTCGCCCTCTCGTCGTCACCAACATCTCTTCTCCTCCTCTCTCGAAACCACCGCCACCACCTCTCTTCACTTCTGCCGTTACCCCACCCTTGCCTCCTCTCCGTTTCGCCGCCATCTACACCGGGACCGGGTCGCGTCAGTCGAGGACGATCGGCAGGAAGCCGAGGTCGGGCTCGGGGTTTTCCACGGTCGTTGCTGGTAAGCCTCGCCGTCCTCCTCTTCCTTCTTCCTTTTTGTCTTTGTTTCTCTTTTGGCCGGTTGTCTAATCGGGTTTGGCTTTGTTGGTGTTGATGGTGTCTTGTGCTGTTGCTCCGGTTGGGATTGCCGACGGTGTTGTGGTGTTTGGGTTGTTGTTGCTGGTGGTTGTCGCGCCATGAACGGTTGTGGGGTTGTCTGTGTGCGCGTGGATTGTGCTGTGTGTGTTGTTTGCTGCCGGTGGTGTTTTTGTGGTGGTTCTCGTGGTGTTTGGCTCCGGGCAGTGCTGTACCGAGCACAGCTGTGAGTTTGGGTTCAAGACTGGTGTCGACAGTGAGGACTTGTTTCCGGTGAGTGTGCCTGCGGCCTTTTCTTTCTTCCTCAATTCGTTGTGTTGATGGATTTGTGATTATGACTGCTGTGAAATTTTATGTGATCGTTGTTTGGGATTGTGGCAGATTCGTTAGGGGTAGTTGTTGGGCTTCGTTGTTGGTTTTCCGGCAAGGTCACCGGAATCCGGCGAGCCTCGGGAATTTTCCGGCGAAGACTCGGGTTTTTGTTCCGAAACTAAACGGTATTACTTGGTTGTGTAATTTGTATTCATTCATGCCATGTACCTTTAATTTCGGATTGGGTTATGTATTAGTGTTAATGTACATAATAGAAATCGAGAATGGGAATTATGTGAAACATAACCGGGAATTTACCGACACGGGTAGAACCATAGGCCGGGAACCTTTGGGCTCGGGTTGACCTTGGATTTAAGTAACAGGCTTCGAGCCCAATTTCATACTTGGTTGATTAAGGACTTAAGGAAGTGGGCCTTAGGCCAGGAAATTGAAGTTGGACTTAGATTGGGCTTTAGGCCGGAAACTCGTAAAGAACATAATGAGTGGGCCATAGGCCCGGGAGCTACTTTTGGACTTAGTTGGGCTTAAGCCCGGTGAACCTTAGGTCCCGATACTCGGAGTTTAGGTGAGAGAACATCATGTCGGGCTTAGACCCGGGAATTTCATAATTGGCTAACTAGGGACGGGTTTAACTCAATTGAGCATTATAGTTATCACGCATGCACGACTTATTGTGATTGTTTGTAATTTGTTGTGTGTGCCGGTATTCAGGCACGGGTAACACCTCGGGAGCTGGAGGATCTGTTTTGGGAAAAGCTCCACAGGACAATCGTCGTTGAGGTGACTTTATACGTCTTTTTATGTTTGTATGTATGAGCCTGTTGGATTGGTCTGTTTGAGTTGCATGCCTGTTTGCTAACATGCTGTGATCCGTATTGTGTGCCTATGTGTTACTACTTGCTTATAAGCATGATATTTCGATTCTTGTGGAATATAATATGTGGAGTGATTTTGGGTGATTTGTGTGATGTGCTGTGGGTCGGAGACCCGGTTATTTGATTAAGATGATCATTCACACAACCCTGTTAGATCACAACTGTTGGCTCACATAAACTCATAACTTGTGAATAAAGATAATGTACCGTAGAAGATAGGCTACTGTGTGCTGATGACCGGTTGGTTCGAGCGGGAAGTGATACCCCTCGGGTTGCATGCGGGATAGCATGTGATATGCGGATTTGCATATGGGTCTGTAATGACCGGTTCTACCTCCCTCCTTCTACCTCCCCCTTTCTACCTCCCTCTTTCTCTCTGTCTCTCTCTCTCTCTATGGATATGTTTGGGCTTCGTGCCTGGTTTTATTTGGGCTTATGCCTGGTTGTCTCATGAGACGGGACCGAGCTCGACGCACACAGTAGGGGGACCTGAATAATAAATTATAATAAGAAAACTTAACACACAACAGATGGAGAATAATGAACTGTTTGCTTGAATGTCTTGGCATGTTAGTACTGGTCGTTATATGTTTGCTTACTTGTCTTGTTACTCTTCTTTCCTTTCGAACTTGTTTCTGCACACCTACATAATTAGATTTATACTGCTCACTGAGTAGGCGACTCACATAATCGCCAATGTTGTTTTTCAGACTCTTAGTTAGCGTGCAGTCACTTTTTACCGTACCAGAGTACGGACGTGGTTATCTCAGCAGGTAGCTGTGCTTCATCTCCCGGTTGGATCCATAGAACCGACTTGCATCTCATTTTTACTTTTGCTATATTTTATCTTTATTTCCGCTGCATTGGATTTTGATGAGGTGACATTTTGGTTTTGATTATTTTATCGGCGGGTTGCCGGGATTTGGTATTTGATGTTGTATCGGCAGGATACCGGGTTGACTTGGGGTTGGTTAAGCTGGTTTTGTATTTGTTCTTTATGACATCTCGAGATATTGAGAATCTCTTTCCAGATAATATTTTGATATCGGATTTCGTGTCCCGGGTTTCAGGGGGTATTTTAGTAATTTCCTACGTTTGAGTATTTTATTTGTAAATTGGGACATGGGTGTTTCAGCTTGGTAGCGGAGCGGGCTTCAGATCCTTGGTTTTTTTAAAAAAGTGTTTTAAACTTTGGTTTCAAAGTGATTTCTGTGTTTAAGCCTGTTTCCGGATTATGACTTAAAAAGTGTTTTTGACTCATTTGCATTCATATAGGCGTTGATATGGATCACCAGGGGCAGCACAATGCTGAGGATGACGCCGCTACTCATGTCTCCGACAATGTGTCGGTGATGCAGGTTCCCGTTGGTCAGGGGAACAATAATGCAGCAGAGAATAATGCTGCAGGTGGTGGAGGACAGAATGTTGTGCCACCCGTACCACCTGTTGTGGACCCAACGTTCCAGCAGTATCAGGCCTTTCTACAGTGGCAGCAGTTCCAGCAGTTTCAGCAGCAGCAGCAGGGTGCCCAGCCAGTAGCACCTGCTGCAGCAGGTGGTATGGAGAGTGGTTACAAACACATGGATAAGTCTGCAGTGAAGGAATTTTCAGGTGAAGAGGGCAAAGCCAAGGAGTTTGATGATTGGTTCCGCCAGGTGGAGAATGTTCTGGAGAAGTTCACCTGTGCACCTGAGCAGAGGGCTCGATTTGCGGCACACAAGTTCACGAGGTATGCATTGACATGGTGGCAGGAACTTGTGGCCGACCTACCGAAGCCTGTGGAGATGCCTTGGGAGGATTTCAAGGAGAAATTCTTCAAGGAGTTTCTTACTCTTGGATTTCTGGAGGAGAAGAAGAAGCATTTTCTTGAGGTGAAGCAGGGACTAGATGAGACAGTATCAGCTTTCAGGATCGGTATAGCATCCTTCTCTCTTATGCTAGGGAGTTTGTGCCCGATGAGGTGACCAAGTGTAGGCGGTTTATTAACGGCTTACGTACAGAGTTGGCGTTAGCTGTGGCTGGTGGAGGGCACAAGACTTGGGAGGCAGTTTGTGCGGCTGCTTTTGATGCTGAGAGATTTCAGGCTCGGGCAGCCGAGCAGAGGAAGCAGTCAACTGCTTCAGGTCAGAAGTGGCAGTATTCTGATGCCGGAGGTGCAAATTATTCTGTTGGACAGAGTTCTTCTTACCAGGGTTCGAAGAAGTTCCGAGGGCAGAGTTTTCAAGGTGGACAGGCAGATCCTCGGGAGGACGGTCCTATCAGTCTGGCTCTCAGGGACAGGGTTTCTCGGCATGATTCTCGGGTACATACTGGTATTGCAATAAGCCAGGACACCAGAAGTCATCTTGCTACAAGTGGATGAAGGATAATAGTGGCAGTGGTTCCCAGTATACAGTACAGAGTTCTGTGGCCAGTGGTGCTATTTTTTCTGGTCCGAACAGGGGTGGCGGACAGTAGGGTCGAGGTCGTGGGGGTTCTGGAGCTCCGAACCGCGGGGGTGCAACTCAGTCTGCTGCAGCTCCTAGGGTTTATGCCATCACCCGAGAGGAGGCTACTGATGCTCCAGAGGTCATAGCAGGTACCTTTATGGTTTTTGGTCAGTATGCACATGCATTAGTTGATCCAGGTTCAACACATTCTTTTTTATCACGTGCATTCATGACCACTCATAACATAGAGGATGATAACCTTAGTAGACCCTTCAGAGTCCGGTTACCTACTGGAGGTATAGTAGTTGTTGATCGAGTTTGTAGAGATGTATCGATAGAGTATGATAGTGAGAGTTTCCCTTCTGATCTTGTTGTCATGGACTTGGGAGACTTTGATGTTATCTTAGGCATGGACTGGTTGTCCAAACACCAAGCAGTAGTTGATTGTCGGGCCAGGGAAGTATCCTTATCTTCTTTGTTGGGGCGTAGATTGGTGTTTGTTGGGGAGCGAAGAGCCCTATCGGCGTGCTGTATCTCGGCCATCCAAGCTTTCAGGATGATTCGAGAGGGTTGTGATGCTTTTCTAGCTCATGTGGTCAATTCTTCGGTACCAGTACCTGGAGTGGAGGATATTCCTATTGTTCGGGAGTTTCCCGATGTATTTCCTGACGATTTACCTGGGTTGCCTCCAGAGCGGGAGGTGGAGTATACAGTTGACTTGGTACCGGGAGTTGCACCTATTTCTATACCGCCCTACAGAATGGCTCCGACAGAACTTCAGGAGTTGAAGAAGCAACTGGAGGAGTTGTTGGATAAGGGTTTTATTAGACCGAGCATTTCACCCTGGGGTGCCCCGGTCTTGTTTGTGAAGAAGAAGGATGGTAGTATGCGGATGTGTGTGGACTACAGACAGTTGAACAAGGTGACTGTGAAGAACAAGTATCCTTTGCCTAGGATCGATGACTTGTTCGATCAGTTGCAGGGTGCATCCGTATTCTCGAAGATTGACTTGCGATCTGGCTACCATCAGGTTCGGATTGCAGAGCAAGACATACCGAAGACTGCATTCCGCACTCGGTATGGACATTATGAGTTTGTGGTTGTTCCATTTGGACTGACGAATGTACCGGCAGTGTTCATGTGTATGATGCAGCAAGTCTTCCATGAATTTCTGGACCGGTTTGTGGTAGTGTTCAATGATGATATCATGTTCTACTCGAGTAGTAAGGCCGAACATGAGGACCACTTGAGACAGGTTTTGCAGAGGTTGAGAGAAGAACAACTCTATGCTAAGCTCAGCAAGTGTGAGTTTTGGTTGGATGAGGTTGCGTTTCTAGGGCATATTGTGTCCGGTGAGGGCATTAAGGTGGATCCGGCCAAGATTAAGGCAGTCATGGATTGGGAGCCACCGAAGAGTGTATCTGAGATACGGAGTTTTCTTGGACTTGCTGGTTACTACCGGAGGTTCATTGAGGGTTTGTCCTTAATAGCGGGTCCCATGACTAAGCTGTTGAGGAAAGACTGTGCTTTTGTTTGGGATGACCGTTGTCAGAAGAGTTTTGAGGAGTTGAAGAGTCGGTTGACTTCTGCACCGGTTTTGATTGTTCCGAGACCCGGAGTGGAGTACACGGTGTTCAGTGATGCTTCTGGTCTGGGCTTGGGATGTGTTTTGATGCAGGAGGGTCGGGTGATTGCATATGCCTCCAAGCAGTTGAGAACTCACGAGAGGAACTATCCGACCCATGATCTAGAGTTAGCTGCTGTGATCTTTCCTTTGAAGATCTGGAGACACCATCTGTACGGCGAGAAGTGTCGGATTTTCACGGATCACAAGAGTTTGAAGTACATCATGACCCAAAGGGAGCTTAATATGAGGCAGAGATGCTGGATTGTGCTTCTGAAGGATTATGATTGTACTATTGAGTACCATCCAGGCAAGGCCAATGTTGTTGCAGACGCATTGAGCCGGAAGAGAGTGGTTTCTACAGATGAGGACTCTGTTTCTTATGCTTTGCCTTCCTTGGTGGAGCTGAGGTCGTTGGATGCATAGTTAGAGGTGGATGTTTCTGGGGCGTTGTTAGCCAGTTTGAGCATCCGACCGACCTTGAGGGATAAGATCATGGAGTTGCAGTATGGTGATCCTCATTTAGCAGAGTTGCGGGATAAGGCTCTCGGTGGAGAGAGTTCTAGTTTCTATGTCCGGGAGGATGGTGCTTTGATGACTGGTGATCGGTTGTGTGTTCCGGATGTGGATGATTTGAGGAGATGGATTATGGATGAAGCGCATAATGCGCCGTATGCTATGCATCCTGATAGCACCAAAATGTACCAGAGCTTGAAGAGTCATTATTGGTGGCCCGGGATGAAGAAGGATGTTGCGGAGTTTGTGGCTCGTTGTATGACTTGTCCGCAGGTGAAAGCCGAGCATCAGGCTCCTGCCGGCAAGTTGAGATCTTTGACTATTCCGCAGTGGAAGTGGGAGCATATCACTATGGACTTTGTGATCGGGTTACCGAGGACCCGGGGTCGACATGTTGCCATCTGGGTCATTGTTGACAGGTTGACCAAGTCAGCTCATTTCCTACCGATTCAGCAGACGGATACAATGGATAAGCTGGCGAGGTTATATGTTTCGGGAATTGTCCGTCTACATGGAGTTCCACTATCCATTGTGACGGACAGGGATCCGAGGTTTACTTCTCACTTCTGGAAGAGTTTACAGTCAGCTTTGGGTACTAAGCTGGATTTCAGTACTGCATTCCATCCGCAGACTGATGGGCAGTCGGAGAGAACCATACAGACACTTGGGGATATGCTTAGAGCCTGTGTGCTCAATTTCAGTGGTTCTTGGGATGAGACATTACCGTTGGTTGAGTTTGCTTACAACAACGAGTATCACTCTAGTATCGGTATGGCGCCTTATGAGGCTCTATATGGGCAGAAGTGTCGTAGTCTGATCTTTTGGGATGAGGAGGGTCTGAGACAGGTGGTTGGTCCGGACCTAGTCCAGGAGACTGTTGATCAGATCGAAGTGGTTAAGCAGTGTATGAGAGCTGCTCAGGATCGGCAAAAGAGTTTTGCCGATAAGCATCGTCGGGAGATGGAGTACAATGTAGGTGACAGAGTTTTCCTCCGTGTTGCTCCCTGGAGAGGTGTTATCCGGTTTGGGAGGAAGGGCAAGTTGAGCCCTCGTTATATTGGTCCTTATGAGATCATTGAGCGGATTGGTCCGCTGGCCTACAGGTTGGCTTTACCGGAGGAGCTGTCGCGCATACATGATGTATTCCATATTTCGATGCTGAGGCGTTATCGGTCTGATCCTAGTCATGTTGTATCCCCGACAGAGGTGGAAGTTTCTGAGGATTTGACTTATGTCGAGGAGACGGTGGAGATTTTGGCTCAGGAGGTGCGGCAGTTGAGCAGTCGTGTTATTTCGATGGTTCGTGCATGCATGCTTAAGGTGTACTCAATCCCAGTAATTCCCGACACTAACTATCCGATTAAGAAATCTCTGAGTCTAAGTTCATAAACAGGTTCTCGGGCCTAAGGCCAAGTCCATACTAACCAATTATGAAATTGGGCTTCAAGCCAGTTCCTTAAAGTCTATAACTCATTTAATTTGTAATTAGGCCTTAAGTCCATATCTTTAAGTCCATAAAACATTCTAAGCTTTATAATTATATTATTGGGCCTGGGCCCGGTTTTTCCTAAATATCGCTCTAAAGTCATTCCCGAGCCCAAACATCAATCGGCCTAAAATTCTATCCGTGTCGGTAAGTTTCCGGCCACACACACTCACTCCTAGAGATGGCAATGGGTCGGGGTCCCTGCGGGGGAAGGTTCCCCACCCCCACCCCCGTTTCCGAAATGTTCCCCCATCCCCACCCCCATTCCCCGTTCGGGGGAAAAATTGCCCCCATCCCCGTTCCCCGCAGGGAATCGGATCCCCACGGGGACCCCATTCCCCAATTTTATAAATAAAAAGAATGCACATTATATTTCTTAGAAAGTAATTAAAGTCAATCGATGAATAAGTACAAATATTTTAGCTTAAAATACATGATTCAAAGTATAATTCAAAGAAATTAAAAACGGTTTCTATGTCTCTGATGTTAATTACATATTAGAACATTCAAATAAAATGCAATTGTTAGTCTTTAGCCAACATCAACAATTGCATCCCAAAATTTTTGCCTACTTTCCAATTACAACTTATTAATTTGTACAGACACGAAAAAAAAACGAATTTGTGTCAACTTGGGAAAAAATAGAAAGGACTTGCCACATAACATAAGCATAATTAGCATGAACAAGAAATCACAAAAACCAAAATCTTATCAATAGAATACTCTATTAAATTTACCGAGAAAGAAAGAAATAATGACATATATATTAATTTTAATATGTAAAGGGAAAAATGAATAAAAAATTTATTTTAGTATTGACATATATATTAAGTGGATAATGACTGAAGGGTAATTCTGTCTTTTCACTTATTTCGAGGTCCCCGCTGGTCGGGGGGAGCACTCCCCGCCCCTATTTCCAAATTCCCCACGGGGCTAAAACGTCCCCTGTCCCCGTCCCCGCGGGGGTAACGCCTCGATTTTTCATAATTTGATTTATGGAATTTTTTCAAAATTTTTATTCCAATTTTGGCCTTGAGGAATTTTTGGATTTTTGGGCTACGAAATAAATTATTTTACCTTGGTTATATCGGAATTAAGTCGATGGTATGACGGGTACGGCCTTCGTTGGAGTTTAATCGGGTTTCGGAGTTGAGAATTAAACTTTGAAGTAGTTTCACTGAAACTACGTCGTTTTGGAAAAGAAAAAAAAAACAAACAAAACGAGTCAACAGGGCGGGTTGACCGCGCCCAGCCGAACGACGCGTCGTTCGGGCTAGCGGGTCAAGCCATAAAACCCTTCTCTTCCTTTTCCTTCTTTCGTTTTCTCTTCTTCTTCTCTTTTTCTTCTCACGCCGCCGACCCCTTCTCCCACTCTCTCTCTCTCTCTCTCGCCCTCTCGTCGTCACCAACATCTCTTCTCCTCCTCTCTCGAAACCACCGCCACCCCCTCTCTTCACTTCCGCCGTTACCCCACCCTTGCCTCCTCTCCGTTTCGCTGCCATCTACACCGGGATCGGGTCGCGTCAGTCAAGGACGAACGGCAGGAAGCCGAGGTCGGGCTCGGGGTTTTCCACGGTCGTTGGTGGTAAGCCTTGCCGTCCTCCTTTTCCTTCTTCCTTTTTGTCTTTGTTTATCTTTTGGCCGGTTGTCTAATCGGGTTTGGCTTTGTTGGTGTTGATGGTGTCTTGTGCTGTTGCTCTGGTTGGGATTGCCGGCGGTGTTGTGGTGTTTGGGTTGTTGTTGTTGGTGGTTGTCGCGCCGTGAATGGTTGTGGGGTTGTCTGTGTGCGCGTGGATTGTGCTGTGTGTGTTGTTTGCTGCCGGTGGTGTTTTTGTGGTGGTTCTCGTGGTGTTTGGCTCCGGGCAGTGCTGTACCGAGCACAGCTGTGAGTTTGGGTTCAAGACTGGTGTCGACAGTGAGGACTTGTTTCCGGTGAGTGTGCCTGCGGCCTTTTCTTTCTTCCTCAATTCATTGTGTTGACGGATTTGTGATCATGTCGGGCTTAGACCCGGGAATTTCATAATTGGCTAACTAGGGACGGGTTTAACTCAATTGAGCATTATAGTTATCACGCATGCACGACTTATTGTGATTGTTTGTAATTTGTTGTGTGTGCCGGTATTCAGGCACGGGTAACACCTCGGGAGCTGGAGGATCTGTTTTGGGAAAAGCTCCACAGGACAATCGTCGTTGAGGTGACTTTATATGTCTTTTTATGTTTGTATGTATGAGCCTATTGGATTGGTCTGTTTGAGTTGCATGCCTGTTTGCTAACATGCTGTGATCCGTATTGTGTGCCTATGTGTTACTACTTGCTTATAAGCATGATATTTCGATTCTTGTGGAATATAATATGTGGAGTGATTTTGGGTGATTTGTGTGATGTGCTGTGGGTCGGAGACCCGGTTATTTGATTGAGATGATCATTCACACAACCCTGTTAGATCACAACTGTTGGCTCACATAAACTCATAACTTGTGAATAAAGATAATGTACCGTAGAAGATAGGCTACTGTGTGCTGATGACCGGTTGGTTCGAGCGGGAAGTGATACCCCTCGGGTTGCATGCGGGATAGCATGTGATATGCGGATTTGCATATGGGTCTGTAATGACCGGTTCTACCTCCCTCCTTCTACCTCCCCCTTTCTACCTCCCTCTTTCTCTCTGTCTCTCTCTCTCTCTATGGATATGTTTGGGCTTCGTGCCTGGTTTTATTTGGGCTTATGCCTGGTTGTCTCATGAGACGGGACCGAGCTCGACGCACACAGTAGGGGGACCTGAATAATAAATTATAATAAGAAAACTTAACACACAACAGATGGAGAATAATGAACTGTTTGCTTGAATGTCTTGGCATGTTAGTACTGGTTGTTGTATGTTTGCTTACTTGTCTTTTTACTCTTCTTTCCTTTCGAACTTGTTTCTGCACACCTACATAATTAGATTTATACTGCTCACTGAGTAGGCGACTCACATAATCGCCAACATTGTTTTTCAGACTCTTAGTTAGCGTGCAGTCACTTTCTACCCTACCAGAGTACGGACGTGGTTATCTCAGCAGGTAGCTGTGCTTCATCTCCCGGTTGGATCCATAGAACCGACTTGCATCTCATTTTTACTTTTGCTTTATTTTATCTTTATTTCTACTGCATTGGATTTTGATGAGGTGACATTTTGATTTTGATTATTCTATCGGCGGGTTGCCGGGATTTGGTATTTGATGTTGTATCGGCAGGATGTCGGGTTGACTTGGGGCTGGTTAAGCCGGTTTTGTATTTGTTCTTTATGACATCTCGGGATATTGAGAATCTCTTTCCAGATAATGTTTTGATATCGGATTTCGTGTCCTGGGTTTCAAGGGGTATTTTAGTAATTTCCTACGTTTGAGTATTTTATTTATAAATTGGGACATGGGTGTTTCACCCATCCCCGTTCCCCATTCGGGGATTCCCCACAGGTTCCCCGTTAACAGACATCCATTGCCATCCCTACTCACTCCCAGCTCTCGGTATACCACTAAATCTCATATAGAAGTAAAAGTACATGTCATCATAGAATTCAGTATTTATGTACAAGGCAAAACCGACAGTAAATATCGTTTAAAGGTCGAAGAAGAAAAGTATATTCTGCTGGACAGAACCCGAGCCTTCGCCGGAAATTTCTCGAGCCTCACCGGATTCTGGTCAGCTTCGCCGGAAAAAATCAAAGCCAAGAAAACACAAGCCTCAGCAGCACTACTACCACAATCGATCTACCACCATCCAACAATCTTCCAATTCACAACAAAACGACCACCAGCAACAACAAGAAATTAGGAAATTGTGGTATAGAATCCTTACCGGAATAAGAACAAATGGGTCGTCACTGCACACTGTCCACAGCTCCAAGACGAGTCCAAAAGGCATGACGAATCACGGGACTGCAAGCTCTACCACCGGAAATCAGAACCACCAACAACAGACCGCCGTCAAACACATCGCCATCCCGTGTTGTCAATTGCGCAATCCGACCATAGCAACCCCCACGCATACGCCGAGCCCACCACCCAACAATTACCGGCCACCAACAATGAACCACACATATCGTCATCAATGAACCACTAATAATTTAAAGAGACGAGTGGAGGAAGAAGAAAAGATGGGCGGCGAGGCTTACCAGCATGGCAACGATGCGGTGGCAGCAACACCTCGCACAGGCCTCCTCGTCACAGCCACGGACGGCGATGGCGGCGTACACCCGAACTCGATCCTCGAGTTCTCCGCCCAGTCCTCAACTGGTGTCCCGACCCGGCCTCGGTGCAGCAGCGACGACAAGTGAAGGAGAGGTGTTCGTCGACGAGAGAGGAAGAAGATGGTGTGTGTGTCGGCGAGAGAGAAAGGGAAGGAGTGAGGAGTTTCGGGAATGGAATTGAGGGGAGAAGAAAAGGAAGAGATGAGAAAAGAGAGAGGAGGAGGTTATGGGGTTGATGACCGTTGGCAGCATGGTGGAGAGGAGCAGATCGTGGAGACAAGAGCCGTTGGCAGCGGCGGAAAAGAGAAGAAGGCAAAAGAGAAGGAAAAGGAAAAAAAGGAAGGAGGGGGTGCCTAGGGCTTGACCCAGCCGACCAAAATGACGTGTCGTTTGGCTTGGCTTGGTCAACCCGCCCAGGTTGACCCATCCCTAGGGTTGTTTTATTTTTTTCTAACCCAATACGACGTAGTTTATACTAAAACTACGATTAACTTTGTGTTTTATCCAGAAACGCATTTTACATCCGACGAAACTCGAACACGCCATATTACCCACTAAAAAATTATTAACTCCAAGAAAAATAAATTTTATTTCCGTCACCAGAATCTAATTTTTTTAAAATTAAGGATACGAAAAATCGGGGCGTTACAGTCCCTCTTAACTAATCAAACCAATATGATTGGCGTTACAGTCCTACCCACCTTAAAAGAATTTCGTCCTCGAAATTCAATCATCATATCCATAGGTCCTACCATGGTAAGCTTCTGGTATACTCTGTACCAACACGACATGCCGTTTTTACCCCTATGCGATATCTCATTCCCCTTATAAAACCGATCGTTATAACCTGGCATTCTCGCTCTCGGTCATGGATTCTCCCATAAGAACTAGGACTACCTCTGACTCAGAGGAGCAGAGCTATACCGGTGGTGTGAATCCCTTCATGACAGACTTCGATGAAGAACCTCCAAAGAAACGCTTTAGGACGAACATCATCGGTCTCAAGGAACATATGGTCGTCTCCAGAAGACGGCGAAAGAAACCTGTCGGCAAGGAGGAGCCATCTGCTTGTAAGGATGCTGATGATAGGAAGGGCAAGGCAACTGCTCCCAGCGATACCCCACTGCAGACATTGACGCAACTGAATACTTCACTGAAGAAGGTCAGCTCAGCGGTGATGCAGATCGAACTGGCGTGTACGGGACTCTCCGCTCAGATCGTGATCATACAAAAACTTGTAAAAGATCTAGAGAAGCAAGTAACCCCATAGGGTACCCCTTCTCTGTTGTAAAACTGTTATGAAAAATAAATAAACAGGTTTTTTCCTTTATAAACAATTCTCTCTTTATAATATAAATTTTATGTTAAATGGAAAACAAAACATTTTAAAGCAAAAGAAAACAAACAAGGAGGAAATAAAATTAAACATAAAGATGTTAAAAAAAAAAAATAGAACCAACCAAAGGAAGTAAAACCAACATAAAGAAATTAAAAACAAACAAAACTCATTTTTCATGATCAGCGTTCTAGATCGATCGTACGCGTCCTCCAACCCAAGAAAAACAACTCGTATAGCCGACGGAGATATCGGTTCTCCTTGTGAAAACGACATCGGTTAACTCGCAAGGCAATGATCACGATAACGTCCAGTGTCCCTCGAAAGAAATGTTATCCACCTGTCCACAAGCCAAAAACATCTTCCAGATATCGTGCCCCTCTATAACGTCCAAACAAGTGTAACCTTGTCGCACATGCACTCTGTTTGAGGTATGGTCCCATCAATCTAGCCACAGCGGTCACAGATGCATGTGATAAAAGATGTAGAAAAATATAGAAAAACCATAAAAAAAACGCCAAGATAGCTAGGGCAATAGAAAATTGTGAGATGGAAAAGAGCCGAAAAACACTTGCGTTTGTAGCCCGAGAAACATATAAAGTGATGAAGTAATAAATGAGGCAACAGCAAAATTTTCAAAAAGCAACACCTTGAAGAATGAAAGCCGTTTGGAGTTTTGTGAAAAGAATCTACTTTTCCAATCTCCGAAAAATATTTAAAACTTTCTGAAAACATGTGGGGGCTATGCCTTGAAAAACAGAAAATCTCTTTTTTTTTTTCTATAAAAGGCGAAACAGTGGAAAGCGAAACCATAAAGCATCCAAAAGACAGCAAAACGCTCAGGCAAAGAAAAACACTATGTTCAGAAAACAAAACACCACGCGTCGAGACAACATGCCTGCTCCACCATCCGTCTTCTTCGTCGAAGGTGCCTCCCAAGGCAGAAGAAACTGGCTGGCCTACAGCATGATCAACGAACGTCCGGAGGAACTACCAAACGAGCTCGGCAGGATGCCCCGTTTGGTCTTCGTCGACGAACTCTACTCGTCGAGGTTCTTCGTCACTCCCATGGAAGAGACGTTTTTCCTAGAGGACCGAGGCACCCTGAGGACCTCCTTCTACGGCTCGGCCAATTCCGTCATGTGTTCATCTCTAAAAGAGTTCAGGAATTCAACCTAGAGCCCACTTGCCATTTCCTGGACCAAAGCACCTACTACCAGCTCTCGATGACTGCCGAGAGCATGCCCAGAGTCACTCGATTACCCCCAACTTGGCCAAAGGCCCGATTGCTGGTGTGGAACTGTAGAGGAATCGGTAGGCGCTCCGAGGAGTTCTCGCATACCCTGAGGGACCTGAAGAACTAGTACAAGCCCAACATGGTTCTTCTCACGGAGACCTAGTGGCAGCCTGAAGACGATCACGGTGTCATCCCACTTCGGTTCCCTCCAGCAAACCGGTTCGAGCTTCCTGGCCAGAACAACACGGGCGGCATGTGGTTCTCGTGGAACGATAGCATCAGGGTGAACATTAACAATGACCCCAATAGCTTCAGGGTCAACGTTGTACCGAGAAGATGAATGTTTTTTTTTAAGTAATATCAATGTAATAATAATATTAGTAATATTAATAATATTTATCTCTGTATATTTATGGCATCAATTACCACTTATGTGATTGTTCCACTAAACTAGCATTGACAACGTTCCACTCTCATTAAAATTCGTCCTCGAAATTTACAAGATAAATAAAAAAAAACAAAACGAAAGTGATTCCTCTCGAGACATCTCATTCCTCTGGGGCGTCGGTAGCTTCCTCCCGAGTGATAGCATACACCCTAGGAGTTGCAGCAGATCGAGTAGCACCTCTGCGGCTCGGAGCTCTAAAACTCCCACGACTTCCTCCCTAGTGTCCACCACCCTTGTTCGGACCAGAAGGAACTGTACCATTAGCCAAAGAGTTCTGTACGGTAAACTGGGACCCACTACCACCACTTTCTCGAATCCTCTTGTAACACTCCGACTTGTTGTGTCCCTGCTTCCCGCAATACCAACATGTAATAGGAGGTCTTGCCCAAGGACCCCGCCCCTGAGATCCAGACTGATAAGACCTTCCTCCCGAAGACCTGCCTGGTCCACCTTGATAATTCTGTCCTCGGGACTTCTTTGAACTTTGGTAAGAAGAACCCTGTCGACTCGTGTAACTTGCATCACCAGTATCATAATGTTGCCTTTTTTTTGTCCAGACACTGTTGACTGCTTCCCCCGTTTGGCTGCCTGAGCCTCCTGCCCGATCAACTGAATCCTCTCAGCATCAAAAGCAGCCTCACAAACTGCCTCCCAAGTCCGGTGTCTCCCACCAGCCACTACTATCGCCAACTCGCGGCGTAGAGCGTCAACAAACCGCCTACACTGAGTGTCCTCATCGGGCACAAATTCCTTGGCGTAAGAGAGAAGGATACAGAACCAGATCATGAATGCAGAAATCGACTCATCGGGCCCCTATTTCACCTCAAGAAACTGCTTTTTCTGGTCCTCCAGGAAGCCAACGGTAAGGAACTCCTTGTAGAATTTATCCTTGAAGTCTGCCCATGGCATCTCCACTGGTCTAGGTAGGTTCGCAACAAGTCCCTGCCACCAACTCAATGCGTAACCCGTGAACTTGTGTGCCGCAAATCGAGCCTAGTGCTCAGGTGTATACGTGAATTTCTCCAAAAAAATTCTCCACCTGGCGGAACCAATCATCAGCCACCCTTGCGGTGATTCTCTCTCCCGAGAACATCTCAACTGCTGTATTATCCATGTGTTTATAACCACTCTCCATACCGCCTACCACAGGTGCGACCGGAACGGCTTGGGCGCCCTGCTGTTGCTGATGAAATTTTTGAAACTGCTGCCACTGCAGGAAAGCCCGTTTACGCTTTTTTGAAGTTGCTTTGAATGCGCTTTCTAATCCGCTTCTGTAAAGAAAGGAGAAAAGAGAGGCTAGGGCTAACTAACTTACATGATTTCAACTACGCCTGAAAAGTGAAAAAAGAAGAGTGTTCACTGGTAGCTAATATTGAAATGTATCGCCACATCCATACTAGGAGGTACCAATGGCATTGCATTCTGTGCTCCTGCTGCACCAGCATTTCCCTGACAATCAGAGACTTGCATCACCGACACTGAGTCGGAAATATGGCTAGGGTGTTCATCCTGCGCATCAGCATTGTGCTGGACTTGCGGTGGATCCATAATAACGCCTATATAAATGCAAAATATGTCAAAACACTTTTGAGTTTCAAAATAAGAAACCGGCTTTAACACATAAATCACTTGTAATTTAAAGATACATCTCTTTTTAAGCCAAGGATCTGAAGCCTGCTCCGCTACCAAGCTGAAGTGCCCGTATCCCGATTTTTAAGAAAATAAAAACAATTAAACGAAAGGAATTTACCAAAATACCCTTGAAACCCGGGATACGTAAACCAATGCCTCGACACAAAAACATCATCCATAAATACTTATTAACACCGAGATGTCATAAAATGTAAGGAAATAAACTAGTTTAATAAGTCATAAATCAACCCGGCAAAGCGCCGAAATAATATCACAAATCAGGTCCCGGCAAACTGCCGACAAAGTAATGAACCAATTATGACATCTCAAAATAAGTCTTAGGCAGCGGAAGATGGATATCATAAAATCGTGATAAAGAAAACAACATGCATATAGGTTCTATAGATCCAACCGAGAGATGATGCACAACTACTTGCTGAGGTATCCGCGTCTGAACTCTGAGTCGAAAGATAGAGGCGAGAACAGCACGCTAACTAAGGTCTGAAAAACAACGGTGGCGATTATGTGAGTCGCCTACTCAGTGAGCATTAAAAGTTTATGTACACATGAAAAGTGAAGTCATGCTCGTGGGGTTAGTTGTTCACGAACACAAGTATAGCATACAAGCAATATTAGAATCACACACCAACACAGTCATCTTTTCGCATTATTGTATTTATTGTTTAGTTTCAACGTAATTTGGCCCTCTACTGTGAGTCAAGTCTCGGTAGCGCATCTGATCAGATCCGGGTGTGAAACCCAAGTGTTGAACCTCAGAAGGGGTAGATTCTGAGGTCAAAAACTACCGATAAACCTCGAGTGGCCGCTAGCTCCCTGAGGGTGCACTCAGACACACCTAACTGGTGCAAGTCTTCCAGGGGAGCACCTACCTTCCCCTGGGATACCCATGCTAAACCGCATAAAGTGACCCGAGGGTACCCAACCCTCCCACGGGGCTACCGGCCGACTTCACAGTAGAATTTAATATTTTATTCTTAGTTGTTCTTTATAGTTCTGTGTGCCATACATTATGTTTTCCAGGGATGCGTGAACTTTATGTATTATTCTCATATCCGGGCCTTTGGCCCATAACCACGCACTATCGCCAAAACATAATAACATGTTATATTCTATAGCAATTACTTATACCGAAATTAGACATGTGAGAGCAAACAGGCACATAATCCCAATCATCGCATGTAGCAAACAAGGCAAGTAAACTAACTAACCACACCAACAAGCATTCACAAAACATATGTAAAAGACTTGTAATGTCACCTCGAAATGTAGATTATGACTTCTCCTCGAGCCCGACTCCCCTACTCCGAAGGTATTACCCATGCCTGAATATCGACATATACAATAATCACTAAACAGTTTAAAACGTAAAATCGTGCATGCATGCTTAGGGTATACTCAATCCCAGTAATTCCCGACCCTAACTATCCGATTAAGAAATCTCTGAGTCTAAGTTCATAAACAGGTTCTCGGGCCTAAGGCCAAGTCCATACTAACCAATTATGAAATTGGGCTTCAAGCTAGTTCCTTAAAGTCCATAACTCATTCAATTTGTAATTAGGCCTTAAGTCCATATCTTTAAGTCCATATAACATTCTAAGCTTTATAATTATATTATTGGGCCTGGGCTCGGTTTTTCCTAAATATCGCTCTAAAGTCATTCCCGAGCCCAAACGTTAATCGGCCTAAAATTCTATCCGTGTCGGTAAGTTTCCGGCCACACACACTCACTCCCCGCTCTCGGTATACCACTAAATCTCATATAGAAGTAAAAGTACATATCGTCATAGAATTCAGTATTTATGTACAAGGCAAAACTGACAGTAAATATCGTTTAAAGGTCGAAGAAGAAAAATATTCTGCTGGACAGAACCCGAGCCTTCGCCGGAAATTTCTCGAGCCTCACTGGATTCCGGTCAGCTTCGCCGGAAAAAGTCAAAGCCAAGAAAACACTAGCCTCAGCAGCACTACTACCATAATCGATCTGCCACCATCCAACAATCATCCAATTCACAACAAAACGACCACCAGCAACAACACGAATTTAGGAAATTGTGGTATAGAATCCTTACCGAAATAAGAACAAATGGGTCGTCACTGCCCACTGTCCGCAGCTCTAAGACGAGTCCAAAAGGCGTGATGAATCACGTGACTGCACGCTCTACCACCGAAAATCAGAACGACCAGCAACAGACCGCCATCAAACACATCGCCATCCCGTGTTGTCAATTCCGCAATCCGACCATAGCAACCCCCACGCATACGCCGAGCCCACCACCTGACAATTACCGGCCACCAACAAGCGTACATATACCGTCATCAATAAACCACTAACAATTTAAAGAGACGAGTGGAGGAAGAAGAAAAGATGGGTGGCGAGGCTTACCAGCACGGCAACGACGCGGTGGCGGCAACAACTCGCACAGGCCTTCTCGTCACAGCCACGGACGGCGATGGCGACGTACACCCGAACTCGATCCTCGAGTTCTCCGCCCAGTCCTCAACTGGCGTCCCAACCCGGCCTCGGTGCAGCAGCGACGACAAGTGAAGGAGAGGTGTTCGTCGACGAGAGAGGAAGAAGATGGTGTTGGTGTCGGCGAGAGAGAAAGGGAAGGAGTGAGGAGTTTCGGGAATGGAATTGAGGGGAGAAGAAAAGGAAGAGATGAGAAAAGAGAGAGGAGGAGGTTGTGGGGTTGATGACCGTTGGCAGCATGGTGGAGGGGAGCAGATCGTGGAGACAAGAGCCGTTGGCAGCGGCGGAAAAGAGAAGACGGCAAAAGAGAAGGAAAAGGAAAAAGAAGAAGGAGGGGGTGCCTAGGGCTTGACCCAGCCGGCCAAAAGGACGTGTCGTTTGGTGTGGCATGGTCAACCCGCCCAGGTTGACCCATCCCTAGGGTTGTTTTATTTTTTTTTTAATTTTTTTCTAACCCAAAACGACGTAGTTTAAACTTAAACTACGATTAACTTCGTGTTTTATCCAGAAACGCATTTTACATCCGACGAAACTCAAACACGCCATATTACCCACTTAAAAATTATTAACTCTAAGAAAAATAATTTTATTTCCGTCACCAGAATCTAATTTTTTTTAAAATTAAGGATACGAAAAATCGGGGCGTTACAGTCCCTCTTAACTAATCAAACCAATATGATTGGCGCATCTATTTATAATTCGTAGTTGACGTCAAGGAAATCAGGGGAGATCTCCAATAGTAGAAGAGCCTACAAATCGCGGTAGCAAGCATTGATTGTTTTGATGTTCACGAATAGGAGCGCGATTCAAGTCGAATCTGATTGATCGGGGGCATAGCACGAATAAAATTGTCGATTTTAATTTTATACTAGTCGGATGAGTGATGCTTGTGTGTGATCATTTACTACTTCTTGTAAAAATAGCCCCTCAAAACCACATATTTCCACCAACGGATACGGTTGTTGAGTTTTATTGTTTCTTAATTGATGACCTTTTGAGCGCAAAAAAACAAGTTTTAATAAGGTCACGAACAGTGTAATAACATCCTGGTTATTTTTCAATCAGATAAAATAAAAAGCAAGTTTTAGTAGTTTTTAATTTGTACTGGTGTCTACCTATGTCATATATTTTTTGTGAAGAAGGTGCGATTATATTAAATTATGGGTTCATTGTATTCTACCAAAAAATTTTTGGTCAAATTTTAAGGATTAAAGCGTTTTTTGGTCCCTGTGTAAAGCCTCAAAGTTGGATTTCATCCTCGTGTAGGTTTTTGGCCACTTTTCATCCCTCCGTTCGACCATTTGGTTCGTCCGGCCAGAATCCGGCAAAAATCGCTGACGTGGCGCATTTTCAGGTGCCACATCAGTTTTTTGGGTCTCACATGTCAGGAAAAACCTAAAACCAAACCAGGATCCACCCGATCGGTTCCGCCCACCTAAATAACCCGGAACCTAAAATATAATTTTATTATTTTTAATTATACAAATAATTTGAATAATAAAATTAGCCTATTTCAAAAATAATAAAATATAATATATATTTTTTATTTTGTATTTAATTAAAAAATTTTACAAAATAAAAAAATATTTATTTAAAAATAATAAAACATAATATATATCAAACCATTCAAATTTTATATTTTTATATATTTTTTATTTTATATTTAAAAAAATTCACAAAACAAAAATAAAAAACATAAAAATTGAATGGTTTGATGTATATTATGTTTCATTATTTTAAATAAAATTTTTTATTTTGTGAAATTTTTTTATTAAATATAAAATAAAATATATATATATATATAAAATTATAAAATTTGAATGATTTGATGTATATTATGTTTTATTATTTTAAAATAAATATTTTTTATTTTTTGAATTTTTTATTAAATATAAAATATAAAAATTATAAAAATTTGAATAGTTTGATATATATTATGTTTTATTAGTTTAAAATAAATATTTTTTATTTTGTGAATTTTTATTAAATATAAAATAAAAAATATATATTATGTTTTATTATTTTAAAAATATGCTAATTTTATTGTTTGTATAATTAAAAATAATGAAATTATATTTTGGGTTCCGGGTTATTTAGGTGGGCGGAACCGGTCGGGTGGATCCTGGTTTGGTTTTGGGGTTTTCCTGACATGTGGGATCCAAAAGTCTGATGTGGCTCCGGAAAATGTGCCACGTCAGCGATTTTTGTCGGATTCTGGCCGGACGATCCAAATGGGTAGAACGGAGGGATGAAAAGAGGCCAAAAACTTAGACGAAGATGAAATCCAACTTTGAAGCCATACAGAGGGAGCAAAAAATGCTTTAATCCCAAACTTTAACAACTCCTAAAAAAATAAAAGTTCGAAATTTACCCACCTACACTTAGTAATTTCCTATTTTAACTCATTTCGGTAAGGGTTTTTACGTTTGTATTAGTTGTCTTAACGTAGTACATAGGTCAACTGTTTGAATTTTTTGTCATTTTGATTTTAAAAAAATAATTATGAAAAAAAATGAACCTTGTCCATCTAATGATTATTACTTTCTTTAGCAAAAAAACAAAGATATTTATAGGATAGGAAAAGCAAAAATAAAAAAATAATAAATCAGTGGAGAAATTTAGCCTAGTTATCCGTTTGATATTTTTTCCATTATTTTATTTTTTAAAAAAGAAAAAAAAATCTTTATAGAAAAGAAAAAAAGAAAAAAAAAAGTTTCAACCATTAACAGCCAAACATAAATATAGATTTTTTTTTTTTTTTACAAAGCACGGTGTGGCTAGCTTTGAGCGCCCCCTAGACCTGGCAATTCGTGTTGTCGTGTCGGGTTCGTGTCGGGTTGAACAGGTAATCGGTTCCAAATCTTCAACCCGACCCGACCCATTTAATAATCGTGTCGTGTCGTGTCCAACCCGTTTATTATCGTGTCGGGTTCGGGTTGATCCGCGGGTTACCTATTAAGTCTAACAAGCCTAAAAATTAGTTTGAAATTTTTTTATTTTGCGTATTTTTAAGCAAATAGGTATATAATTAGATTTTCTCATATATTAAATAAAATTATAAATTGTAGAATCATAATATAATAATATTTTAAAGCATTTATAGAAATATTTTTGGATAATTTTAGTAACTTTACCCTTAAATATTGAATAAGTCTTATATTAAATGTAAAATATCTATACCCTAAATATAATCGGGTCATAAACAGGTACCTATCGGGTTGGCAGGTCAACCCGCGACCTGACCTGCTAATTTTTGTGTCGTGTCGGGTCGACCCATTTAACTAAACGGGTTGAAAATCTCTGACCTATACCTGCTAATTTCGTGTCGGGTTCGTGTCGGGTTGTCGTGTCACTACCCGTTTTGCCAAGTCTAGCGCCCCCAGGGCCTCCGCCTTAAGTAAAGAATGGGCCTTTATTTGTTATGGCTGGCCGAGTAAGCGGCTCTCCCATGTTGAGCCTAGACTGCACCAGAGCGGAGGAGGGCTCGAGATTAGTAGAGTGGACGGAGTCGAAGGAGATGGAACATGAGCAGAGGATAGAGGACAGATGGCGTGGTGGAGGGGGGAAGGACGAGGAGGGACACGAGAAGAGAAAATGGAGAAGAGAGATGGGAAGAAAATAAGTTTTTTTTTTCGTTTGACTTTTCAATATTTCTTTCTCTTTTTTATACAAATATTTTCTTTTTTTTGCAAAAGAAAAAGAGAAATAAAAAAATATTGAACGGTGAAGAAATTGCCACATGTTGGCCATCTTCGTTTCCATTACACATAGAACTGAAACGGAATCGGTCCATCCAATAGAATTGAACCGAAGAATAATGAAATTCAAGTGGTTAAATTTTGGTTTTTTGGGGTTATTGAAGTTTGACCAAAAGTTGAGTGGGGAAATGCATTGAATCCAATAAATTATAGAAGAAATTACAGTAGTTTCTGCAGTATCAACCAATAAAACAGCGATGCAAAAATCATGAGGAGCATTTAGAAGTTTTAGTTCATCTTGTATGTCAGATGGCTTTTCTAACTAAAAATATCTGCTATAAAGTTAGTTTCATGGTAGTTGTGACGAAAGCTGACCGTCATGTTCGAGTCTACTTGGTTCATTGCTTAAGATCTGATCGTCTCTTGTTAATCTATTACATAATATTAAAACAAGAAGAACAAAGAAGAATGAAGTTTAGGAATTCTCTGATGATATTAGTAGCACACAAGGCAATCCTTTTATACACAATTTCCTATAACTATAAATGGAAGGAAATAATCTACACTAATTACAATGCTAAATCGCACTAATCTTTCCTAATCACACTAACATATGCTAATCACACTAATCATTCCCAATCACACTAATTACTCATTTAATCACACTAATTACTCGTGCTGACACTCCCCCTCAACTTGGAGCATAGATATCAATCATGCCCAACTTGTCAACTATTTTGTGGAATATTTTGCCTGTGACTGCCTTTATGAGAACATCAGCTAACTGATCTTCCGATTTGATGAAAGGGAAGCTTATAGTCTTCTGATCAAGCTTCTCTCTAATGAAATGACGATCAACCTCTACATGTTCGGTACGATCATGTGGAACCGGATTATGGGAGATCTCGATAGCTGCTTTGTTGTCACAATGTAACATCATAGACGTGGAATGATTCATACCCAACTCCTCCAAGATACCTTTAGTCCATAATAGTTCACAAATACCATGGGCCATTCCTCGATATTCCGTCTCAGCACTAGATCTGGCAACAACTTTCTGTTTCTTGCTCTTCCATGTGACAAGGTTCCCCTCCACGAAAGTAAAATAGCCAGACGTAGAACGTCTAGTAGTCTGAGTCTGTGTATCCTTCGACTTCCCGACTGTTATTTTTTTAGAATAGCACACCTTTTCTAGAAGACTTTTTACGATACCGAAGAATTCGGTATACAGCATCCAAATGTTCTACACTGGGCGAGTTCATGAATTGGTTGACAACACTCACAACATAAGCAACATCTGGCCTTCTATGTGCCAAATAAATTAGTCGTCCGACTAGGCGTTGATATTGAGTCTTGTCCGTTGGAACTTGATCCGGAAATATGCCCTGTCTATGATTCACCTCAATCGGTGTTTTAGCAGGCTTACAGGAGAGCATACCTGCTTCGTTGAGAAGATCAAACACGTACTTCCGTTGGGAAAGAAAAATGCCACATTCAGAGCTGGCCACTTCAATCCCCAAAAAATACTTCAGTTGTCCCAAATCCTTCATCTCAAACTTGGTAGACAAGTATTCTGACAAAGCCATCATCTCATCTGGGTCATCTCCTGTCAGGACCATAACATCAACATACACTATCAATATTGTCAATCTGCCCTCTTTCGTTTTATGAATAGAGTGTGGTCCAAGTTACTCTAACGGTATCCAAACTCTCTCATAGTGGTGAAAAATCTTTCAAACCATGCTCTTAGTGATTGTTTCAGTCCATATAGGGACTTCTTCAACTTGCAAACTTGATTTCTTGAACTCGACCAGATTCTTGGAGGCACCTCCATGTATACTTTTTCTTCTAGATCCCCATTAAGAAAGGCATTCTTGACATCAAACTGCTGTAAAGGCCAATCTCGATTTGCTGCCAATGATAGAAGGATCCGAATAATATTAAGTTTTGCAACTGGGGCAAATGTCTCTTGGTAGTCCACTCCAAATTTTTGTGTGTACCCGTTTGCAACTGTGAGAACCCGACCCAAAATCGCTTGGAGGTTCTCACCTTTCCCTTTACACCTTCATCATAACCAACACCCATCATCTTTGGAGTCGCCACCCGAATTTTATTATGGGACAAAACTCGGAAAAAACCCTTCCTTGAATCCCAATGATTCCGTTTAAAGCAACTGGTTAGTGAACCAAAGACAATGGGCCCGGGGGTTCGTCACGAATGGGAAGGTGTTAGGCACCCATCCGTGTTGGGGCGGAACTTTGTGCAATTGAAGAAAGTATGTATGCCTCGTGCAAATGTGTGCATAATGTGGAAAACAAATCACATAGGAATAAAAAAGAAATTGAAACAAAAGGAAAAAATAAAATAATTGGGCTTGAGTCTCCACCACTAGAGACCACCTACGTACCCCAGCGACCGGGTTCAAATCCCACATAGTTCTTGTCATGGCATCACAACACTCACAACATCAACAAAAGCATCTTCAAATCACCAGCAAGTAGCAATCAATAATGTTCACAATCAAAAAAGGGGTTAGAAGACTTATCTCGGTTGTTAGACAGAATCTATAGGTCGTCTTCTACTGGATTTTAGACAGTACAAACGACCGATTCAGCCTCTGGGTTCAACATTAAAGTTATAGATCTCCCTCTTAGCTTTCCATAGGGTCTAAGATCAAAATAATCTGACTTCTAGAACCCGAGATATTAATTGTTTTCTAAAATTGCTTGCATCAGGCCCCTCCACTCGGATTCTCCACCTTCTTGGTTTCAAGATTGCTTTTGATTGCTTCAAACTCTTGATCTCCTCTTGTTGGCTTCTTTCTTGATGCTTTCCCATGAAATTTCTCCAGAGTTTCTGCCTATAAAGATATTTCTAGGCTTGGAGAAGTAGAGTTTCTCCAAGCAAACAAAGCTTATGGGGGTGTGTGTGTAACGAGAGATTGATCCCTTTGAAATGTGAGTGAGGGGTTTTATTTATAGTGTTCTGCGGTATATAGGGACGTGTACCTACTTCATGACCAAGGTCTCAGCCAAAAATCTGGGCCAAAACCGTGTAGAATCAAATTAGGGGAGAAAATCGGAGAAATCGGGCAATCTAGGCATGCATGACCGCCATGGCCGGTGGTCATGGGCTGGATGGCCACCATGGCCGGCGGTCATGGGCTCCATGACCTCCAGGGCCAGCGGTCATCCCGCCATGGCCGCCCGGCACCTCCGCATTTCTCCGTTCTTTCCTTTTTTTTTCACCCGGTTTCCCCTCATTCTTTCCTGATTTGATTCCACCGTGTAATTAACCCCTAATCAAATTACCTCTTTTCTTGATTAGTACTTCCCCCAATCATCTCCTAATTGATTGATTGCATATTAAGTCCCCATTTCATGCCCAAATCATACCAAAACAAACATTTACCATTAAAGGATGATTTAGCTCTGATTTTCCATGAAAAATAATCAGAGCTAAAATTTGTCTGCAAGTAATGTGTTTATGGGCCACCCAATTTTAGAAGGTCCACATTTTATTAACTTAGGCCCTCAAATTCATACTTAACCTAAAAATAAATCATCTTATTATAATTGGGTTAAAATAAACAAGACAGTCTAAATGAATAAAGTGGGATATTATTTTGATGAACTAGGCTTTAGTATATTCTTATCCTAAGATTAAATCATCTCAATAATCCTAAGGTCCAAATATATAAATCCCAATTCACAAAATATACATTCCACTAAAATAAATTCCTAAGTGTACCTTAGCTAAAGACCAAATCATCTCATCGATCATATGGTTTGAGCACCCCTAAAATCTAAATTAGAGGAATATTCATGGGTTAAATTTGGGTGTTCACACTAACCAGTCGAGCTTTGAATCTCTCAATACTTCCATCAACTTTTAATTTGATTGTGTACACCCATTTGCACCCAACAGTCCTGACTCCTTCAGGTAGTTGAACTAGATCCCATGTACCGCTCTTTTTTAGGGCATCTAATTCTTCTTCCATTGCCTTCTTCCACCTTGGATCTACAAAAGCTTCCTGCACACTACTAGGAATAGATACAGCAGATAATTGATCAACAGCAAGTGCATAAGAGTTTGCTAACCTATGATGGGATACATCATTGCTAATTGGGTACTTGGTTTTTACTTTGGGGTCTGGTTCATAGAGTCTTTTTGGAATATCCTTATTACTTCTAGATGGATATCTAGGTATAGAATCAGAAATTACCTCCTATGAGACATCCTCGAATGGATCAATGGCCAATGGCATGGACAGGGTAAAATCTGTACTTTCGGGATTTTCTACCTCAAGAGCTGGTTCTGGACCATTCGGCTCGGATGGTGCCGAAATTGGTAGTACTGCTGGAGCATTCGGCGGCTCAGATGGTGCCGAAACTGATGGTATTATAACCCATATATCTTCTTCTGATATTGGAGCATTCGGTATAGATGGTGAATCTGACATACATGAGTCATTCTCTTCTCCAAAACTCTCCCCCTGAAGAGAAGTTTTTCTAGTTCTTTGTTGATAAAAAGGTTTAGTTTCATGGAAGGTGACATCAAGGGTAACATATAGCTTCCTAGTAGTGGGATCATAGCACCGATGCCCCATTTGGGTTTTGGAATATCCTATAAAGACGCATTTTGTGGCACAAGGATCAAGTTTGGTTCGGAGTGGTTTAGGGATATGGACAAAAGTAGTACATGCAAAGATACGAGGCTCAATATTAAGGAGATGGGGAATGGTGACTAAAGAATGGAGTTTCTAGAGTGGGGTTTGGAAGTCTATGACACTAGAAGGAGTCCTATTAATAAGGTACACAGCGGAAAGAAGTGCTCCTCCCCAGTAAAAGCGGGGCATATTCATACCAAAAAACTGGGCACGAACCACGTCAAGTAACTGATGGTTTAGCACCATTCTGTTGGGGTGTGTAAGTAAAGGAGATTTGATGCTTAATGCCATGTGTTTTCAAGAAATCTTCAAAGACTGACTCAAGAAATTCTGTACCATTGTCATATTGTAAAACACGGATTTGTTTTTGACACTGTGTTTGAACTATATTAAAGAAATCTTTAAAGGCTAGAAACAAACCACTCTTCTTCTGGAGTAAGGACACCCAAATCATACGAGTGCATTCATCAACAAAAGTGACAAAGTAACGAGCTTTTGAAAGAGAAGAAATTTTGGCAGGTCCCGAAATATCAGTGTGAATGACTGCAAAAGGTTCGTCACTTGTATTGAAACTAGGCAAATACGAACTTCTATGACTCTTGGCTAGTTCATATGTATTACACTGAAAGTCAGACCCATTCAAATTTGTGAACAACTGGGGACGCAACTTTTTAAGATACCCAAATGACAAATGACCTAAACGATGATGCCAATGCCAAATCTTCTCCCTCCTTTGTACCGAGCTACTCACCGAGTTTGCTTGAAACATTCTCGTCTCATTGGGAAGATCCAGATAGTACAATTTACCCCGCCTAGTACCACGACCAAGAATCTTCCCGGATGGAATGTCCTGAAATTCACAATAAGAAGGCAAAAAAGTTACGGTACAAGGCAAGCGAGAGGTAATTTGACCAACTGACAACAAATTATAGGCAAGAGAGGGAACTATTAACACATGGTCTAAAGTGAGATCGTTAGAGAAGGTGATAGTGCCTTCACCTAAAACCTGAGAAGTACCTCCATTGGCAGTGGATATGGATTTGTATTTGAAAGGATGAAGAGTATTTAAAAGACTAGAGTTATTGGTCATGTGGTCTGTAGTACCGGTGTCAATTATCCATGTATTATTCAAAGTAGTAGCAGAATGAGCAAAAGCATGATTTTTGTTACCTGTTTGAACAACATGTGCAGTGGTTCACCAGTGTTTTCTGGTGCTGGACCAGAAACCGTTGCTCTACTTTTCTCTTTCTGTGGAGATTTTCGAGGAGGATCCCATAGTTTCGGAAAGCCTATGAGCTTGTAGCACTGTTTCATAGTGTGCCCTGGTTACTTACAATAGTTACATGTCTCCGTAGTACTGTTTCGGAAAGCCTATGAGCTTGTAGCACTGTTTCGGAAAGCCTATGAGCTTGTAGCACTGTTCCATAAATGGTGCCGAGTTGGGTTGGTTGCCTCGGGATAAATTGGTTTCGTCAAGGACGATTGTGATCGGGAAATTTGCATTGTCTTGTTGGACAACAATCTGTTGGGTTGAGGTTTTTTCCACGATTTCTCCCATATTATTTTAAGAAATTGAAATCGTGATTGTCTTTTAGTGTTGGTAAGAACCAAATGTTCTTTACCCGAATTTTAACAGAGAGAAAATGAGTTAGGTTGAACAACCTGCTCCGTTACCATGTTAAAACAATAAGAAGAATGAAGTTTAGGAATTTTCAGATGATATTATTAGCCCACAAGGCAATCCTTTTATACACAATTTTCTATAACTATAAATAGAATGAAATAATCTACACTAATTACAATGCCAAATCGCACTAATCTCTCCTAATCACACTAATCATTCCCAGTCACACTAATTACTTGTGCTAGGACATAATTAAATAGATTATGCTCATATTCTAAGCACCACACAGAACATCATACATACCCTACCACCCAGCCTGTAAGCTTGGTGGAGGGTGGTAATACATATGTCATATTTTAGCTTTATCTCCTGGGGCCACTTTGATTTGTTCGTCTCTTATATGACAAATCAGCGTCACAATTTCAATTAATCGAATTTACAAGAATTTTAATATTCAATTTCCAAATAAAAAGCCACATCATTGTTATATAAGGAAAGGTGGGTTGCAAAGCATATCATGATATGTCCCCTAACGGCCGTATATGTAGAAATTAACGATAGGTAGTGACCAATGAAACTAGACATTATTCTTAACTAATCACCTCTTAAATAATTTTATCAAAATATTAAATTATTTATATGTTTAATTAATTAATTAAATTGTTGTTATTATTATTATATAGAATTTGGGAAATATTTATTGAATATGAAGAAAATTATAATTTAGCAATATAAACTAAAATATTCCTATCAATACGTAATTTATATAATTTTGTTGACAAATATAATTAAATCGTTTAAGAATAAATTATGTATCACAAAGTTTTTATAAGTGCTATCACTATTTCAAAATATTATTATATGTATGTTTTTCTTTACTCCCTAATGAAAATAGATTACGAAGTTTGAAAAACGTATATACAATGCCAAAGACTAAATCGTACAGAAAAAGGAAGACTGTTATAAAATATGTGTGAATTAATATTGTGTATTACTCTATTATCTACCCCTTTCACTGTGTAATTCTATATAATGATACTGAAATGAGAAAAATCGGTAACTGGCTCTTCCTCTTCACAACCTTTCTTCCCCTTCCCTTTCTTCTTCCTCTCCTTCCTCTCCATTAGTGGGTATAATTTCTTTACATCAAGCACAACATTTCCAACACGTTATCAGCCCAAAATCTAACCAACTGAGCAACAAGCAAACTGCAGAAGAGAAGAAAAAAAAAAAACCAGGAAACCGAAAGTTTGAACAGTGCACCACCCTCCACATTACTGTTCACCCGTTGGCGTTCAAGGTCGCTACTCCTCTCACCGCCGGCACCACGCTCCTCCTCGCGCCGTCGCCGACCGAACGGTACCTTCCCCACCCTCTGCTGCCGCTGGACGCGCCGCCAGGATGAGGAAACTCGACGGCCACGCCTGCGACCCGGCGAGACCTGTCGGGTCTGCCTCATCTGCTAGCGCCTGTCACGCGCCGCTCGTCGCCAGTCACACGCTTGTGCAGCGCGCGTGCCGCCACCCCCCTCCGGACGCGATGCCCGCCGCTGCTTGCCACACCACCGCGCCGTGGAGAAATGCCCAGAAGCGAGTCGCCCGTCTTGTTGCTCGCGACATCCGCCGCCCTCCTCCCGCCGCCTTGCTGCTCCCGCGTCGCCGTCCCCGCCTTCCTCGTCTCGCCTCCATCCCGTGTCAGACACCGTCGCGCTGCCGTCTGCAAGCCCACAGAGGTGAGAAGGGTTGCGACGACCCGTTTTCACACGGGCGAGTTGCGACCCGAATCTGGTATTTTTGAGCCGGACCTGGGTTTAGTCCTGGGTTGGCCCGGTTTGGAGCTGGACCTGGGCTTGGTCCTGGGTTGGCCCAGTCCAGGTTTTAAATTTAAAAAAAAAGGGGGGGTGGGGGGGGGGGGGGGGGGGGGGGGGGGAAGTACCTAGCTTCACTTGGGTCCTAGGCTTGGGCTTTAGGCTGGGTTCTGGGCTCTTGTGCTCGGGCCTGTGTTGGGTTCTGGGCTTTTGTGCTTGGGCCAGCACTGTTCACGGCCCATCTTCAAAAAAAAAGAAAAAAGAAAAAAAAAGAAAAAAAAGGGAAAGAAAAGGAGAGAAAAGAAAAGGAAAAATAAATATATCTTATGTTAAAAAAAAAGGGAAAAAAAGGGAAAAAAAAGGGAGTGGGAGAATTCATATTGCTGAAAGATTTATCCAGTAAGCATACCCTTTATTATTATGCTTTACTTTTTATTCAATATTGGCCGGCTAAGCCGCCTTATCTCTTTGTTGGCAGGCAAAGCCGCCTTCTTCCGAGTAAGCATATTTTTTATTTTTTTATTTTTTTAAATTACGATTGGGCTATTAAAAGGCCCATTGCATTTAATTTCTCGCTTTAATTTCATTTACGTGTTTGCTTGGGCTCGTACAAGGCCCATCATATTTATTTTTTTTTGGTTATTTATTGGGCTAATCAATAAAAGGCCCATGTTTATTTATTTTTATGTCTTTTATTTAATTTTGGAATTATGGAGGCCCTTAAAATTTCCGGAAAAAATTTGTTATGGGCATTGATTGCATTTATATGCAAATCGTCTGGAAGACGCAATAAAAGAGATAATAAAGCAAAGACTGGATGTCTTACTGCCAGGAGATCTCGCAGATCTTTGAAGAAATATTGAAGAAAAACATAAACCACCAGAAGGTGGATATTGTATAACCATTAAGGAGGTGGATATTGTATAACCATCAAGAAGATGGATATTGTATGACCATCACGAAGATGGATACTGTTCTTATCTTGCTTCCCCTGAAGGTGCAAGCCAATATATATTGAATAATTTTATTTTATGTTCAGTTTTATTATTTTATGTTCAGTTTTCATATTCAGTTTTATTTAAGTTTATTTTATTTACTTTATAGCATTTTATAATCGTTTCTAGAATATTGGCTCAGGCATTAGTCCTGAAGACAATGCAAGAAGACATCCCAAGGGGGAGAGTTATATGTGTGGATGTCAACTATTTCACATAACATGTGATAGTACAATCTCGAAATGAAAAAAAATTAATACGCTCCAGAAGAGCATAAGTTAAGTTTGAATATGTTCCTGAAGAACGCATGCTTTAATATGATCTAGAAGATCATATATTTACACTCTGGAAGAGCATATACTCTTGAAGAGTACAGAAACCCCCATTTACAGTAGTAAAAGAGATTATTATGGATTCCATTGAATTTACTCTACTCTATTCCCTGAAGCGAATAAGACAGTATAATTAATTATGCTTATGGCCATGGATAAGGTTGTAATAGCAAAGGGAAAATATGCATATTATTATTGCATAATGGATCCATAATTGGAGAACATTCAAAGAGGAATTTCCTCATACATAAGTTTAATAAATATCTGTTGGGTACAACATTGACTTTAAAACTCTGAGCCTCGTTGTTGATGTTGACCCTAACACTGTCATTCCAGGAGAACCACTAAGTTTAAACAGATATTTATCTGTTGGGTACAACATTGACTCTAAAACTCTGAGCCTCGTTGTTGATGTTGACCCTAACACTGTCGTTCCAGGAGAACCACATGCCACCCATATTGTTATCTCCAGGTATCTCAAACCGATTCGTTGCAGGAAAACGGAGTGGGATTACACCATGATTTTCTGCTGCTTGCCACAAAGTCTCAGTAATCAGTACCATGTTTGTGCTTGTACTGATTCTTCAGATCCCTTAAGGTATGCACAAAATCTTGGGACCTTCTTGCTACACCCCTGCAATTCCATAGTAGAAGTCGTACCTTAGGCCATGTAGGTGGTAACCCAGTCAACCTTGGGACGCTCCGAGCCATCATGGAAACCTGATAATAACTGCTTTGATTTAATATTTAACATGAAGGCTCTAGCTGAAATTCCTACAGTCTATCAGATATGAAAAACATAATAGAGTTAGTCGAGCCATAAAAGGAAGCCCCTAGATTGCTTTGGTCCTCTAGGAAGAATGTTTCTTCCAGAGGAGTTACAAAGAACCTAGATGAATAAAGTTCATCAACAAACACTAAACGAGGAATTCTCGCCAAATCATTCGGTAATTCCTCTTGTTGCTCATTCACCATGCTATAAGCTAACCTATTCCTTCTTCCTAGAGAGGCACCCTCAACAAAGAAAATAGTAGCTGGGGAAGGCATTTTTCTTGTCTTGTTGAGTTTTCTGATTTTTCTGCATCTTCCTGTCTCAACCGTCCCCCTTCTTATAGTCTGAGATTAGACAGCTAGGTGTCAGTTTTTCAAATGTGGACCCTTTTTCTGTCTCCGAAAAGATCCAGAAGATTTTTCGGTAATTAAAACTTTGCATTATTTGTTAGTAAACTCCAAAGCTTTTCAATCTTCGAGGTTTTGCTTTTGGAAAAGTTTGCCACTACTTTAATTATTGTCCAATAATTCTGATCTTTTCCGACATGAGTGGCAGAAATAAGACTAATATTGACACATGTATTGCAGCCTGAAGCTAGCAATTGAGTAATTGAGACTTATCATATCCAGCTGGAATGCACTAGCCTGAAGCTAGCAATTTTAAGTGTTTAAATATACAGTTTGAACAGCCCGAAGCTGAGACCAACTAGAAGTTGGCTGATAGATATGTAATTTATAGTTGTTATGCACCAGCTAAAAGCTGGTAAATAATTTTCCTAAGTTATCATATCCAGCCTGGAGCTGGCACATAAATAGCAGCCTGAAGCTGGCACCAACTTGAAGTTGGTTCATGGATTTATTGTTGGCATGACCGGTTTGGGCCATTCCGGATCAATAATGATGCACGAAATTTATTTGGTCATTCATTGAAAAACCAGAAGTTTTACAATCAATGAATTTCCACGTGTTTGTGTGTTGTGAAATTAATTATACGGCCTTCCTAAGATGAGATTGGCCTGGAATCACCAGCAAGTTTGGAAATAATTCAGGGACATGTACGCGGACTAATAACTCCGCCGTGTTGACCATCTAGGTAATTTTTACGATGCATCGACTAGATGGTCTATTGTCTGATGTAGGTTGGCGTTGTGCGCACTTATTTTAATGATTAAGCCACTTGCGGGTACATATCCCTACTTATGTTATTAGACTATATGTCTAGATAATGCTGGTATATTTCTTCAATGGAAAATGTATATCATTGGCAATAAAACCCAAAAAGATCTGGGCGAATATTTCCAATTGATTGCAGGACCATTGTTAATGAAATACTACTGTTTTGAGAAAATGGTATTTTACATACAGCAGCACTTGTGTGCATCAGGCCAACAAATTATCATAAGGTCTTCCCCATTTAATTGGTTCATGATCACGAACCTAGTAATTCCCATCTTCGGACCGTTGGTTGTACAGTATATAATGCTCCACCACAGCATAGTAAAATTTGGCCCTTAAAGAAGACTTGTTATGCATGTTGGGTATGAATCTCCATAAATCATTGACTAAGTGATTGGAGACTTGTTTATTGTTAATTTGATGAAAGAGTTTACCCAACATCAGGGGGAGAAAATAAGCAGCTGGATCAAGATATTATTGAAATGTTATTCAATGGTTAGTTTTGATCCACAAACGAATTCGTATGAACCTGAAGTTCAGAAGATGATTCATCTGCAAAGTATTTTGTCAATTGCCAGACACATAAAGTGACCAAATCTTATATACCAGCTGCAAATGCTCCTGTTCAAATTAATGTTCCAGAAAAACAAGTATAATATACGAATGAATCTAAAGTACGCCAGAAGCTTAGAATATGCTCGGTTCCAAAGAAAAGTTTTCGATAGAGAAAAAGGAGCAAAGAGATAAGATGGCCCTAGTGAGAAAATAAGACCTCCGGTAGAGGTTCAAATTAAAAGTCCTCCAGAAGAGGTTGGTGTTTCTGACACAAATGATAAAGTTCCAGAAGTAACTCAGGTACCTGAAATAAATGAGCATAATGAGATCTCAATTACAATGTCAGGAATATGATGGAACCGACGTGAAATAACTGTCGACGGAATATATATTTTATATAGCGCTAAATATTATGAAAGAAAATGAGGATCATGAACCTACATCTATTGATGAATGTAGGCGCAGAATGATTGGCCAAAATATAGAAAGACATAACTAAGGCTGTGTTAGACTCGCTTGTGAAGCGAGAAATTTTTCGGACCTGTAGTCCGTACAACAATGGTATAAAACCGGTCGAGTATAAATGAATGCTTGTGCGAAAAAGGGGGAAAGCACGGTTTGTCGCACAAAATACGGTTTGTAGCACAAGATTCTATCCAAAATAACCTGGTATTAATTATGAGGAGATATACTCCCCTGTGGTGGATGCAATTTTTTTTTTTATAAGTCTGGCATTATATGAAAAGAATTAGAAATGTATCTAATGGATGTTATTATAGCCTATTTTTATGAATCCATAAGTCATGACATATACATGAAGATCCCTGAAGGATCTAAGTTGCCTGAGGCAGCGAATTCCCGGGAATATACAAAATTAAGTTGATCTTCATATGGTTTGAACCAAATTTGGGTATTTATATTGATTCTTGGTCTACATATTTTACTTAATTCATATGTGAATTAATTATTATCATTATTGATGATTAATGATTTAGATACTATTATTGATCTAAATATTTTTGGAACTCCTGAAGAAGCTTCCAAATACCGTGCTATGTTTGGTCCTGAAGTATCCTATCAAAGTAAAATTTATATTGCTTGTAACATGAAGCCTGAAGCTATTGCCATAAGCCTATTGGCAAGATACGACTGTGTTCTTACCTTCGGGATATAACAGAAGTGGTATTATGTTAACCCTGCAAACCCGAAAAGAGTATAGTTGGTCTTTGCAGATGCAGGTCCTTTATTTGATCCATAAAAAGCACAGACAAACAGCTGCTGCGACTCCACACATGATATTGCTATATCATCGGGACTACAAAAGCAGGATGGCAAGAAAGATGCTCCAACAACAAATTATGATAATGCTGCCTACATTGTCCAATTAAAGTAGTCATGTATCAAAAGTGATCTGACAAAGCATACGCCACCAGAAGTTGACAAGGATGATTGGCATACAACGATATCATGATATAAAGGGAGGCCAGAATGAGGGGGAGTAGAATACGCACTGCACTCTTTTTCCCTTCACCAAGTTTTTATCCCATAAGGTTTTTCCTTGTAAGGTTATTAATGAGGCAGTTGTCTCAAAAAGCGTATTCTACCCAAAGCACAATAGATTCAAGGGGGAGTGTTATAAAACATGTGTGAATTACTGTTGTGTATTACTGTATTACCTACCCCTCTCACTGTGTAATTCTATATAATGATACTGAAATGAGAAAAATCGGTAACTTGGGCTCTTCCTCTCTTTCTTCCCCTTCCCCTTCTTCTTCCTCTCCTTCCTCTCCATTACTGGGTATAATTTCTTTACATCAAACACAACATTTCCAACAAAGACTTTATTGTAAGAAGAAACAATTTGTGGACTTTTACATACAATCGTAAAGGAGCTTATGAAAATTTAAAAAGGAAACTAAGGGGTGACCCCCCTGAGCCCCCATGTATCCTCGTTCCCAATTATGGGCGTTATTTATATGTGGCTCCTTAAAAATTTGGGACCATTTTTAAAGTTCTGGGAGTGTGTTGTGCAAACCACTGAAGATTTATTAGCACTGCCAAGATGGTTTTTCCACCTTAGGAGAGGATTAGAATTTGTCTCCCTTGTAGGGGTGTGCAAATTTACCGAGCCGATGCTATCGTCCCGATACCAACCCAGCTCGGTACGGTAGCGGTCGGAAAGTTGGCTATAAGAATCATGTCGGCTCGGTTGCATACCGTGCCGCAATGTCGTCGGGAGGATGAGGATATGAGTCGGTCGGTATGTCGGTAACCAACCATACCGACCGGTTGAACCAACGATATAAATAACCCCATATAACCTCTAAAACTCTTAATTCCCAATTTTCTTTTCCTCGCCTCCTTCAGTCTCCCTCTCCCCAAATTCTCAATTTTTTTTTTACTCTCCTCCAGTCTCCTCTCCCCCAAATTCAAAACTCCAAATTCTCAATTTTCTTTTACTCTCCTCCAGTCTCCTCTCCCCCAAATTCATAAATCCTTAATCCTCAATTTTTTTTTTACTCGCCTCCATTCTACCTCTCCTCAAATTCATTCTCCTCTCCACCTCTAACACCCCTAACCCTAATTCCCAAATTTCTTTTCCTCGCCTCCACTCTCTCTCTCGCCAAATTCTCCTCTCCACCTCTTCCTTTTCACTCCTTGCTGCTAATGGTCACCACGCCTAAACCCATGTGTCAACAGTGCCACCTACATCCCATCGTCTTCACTTGTAAATCGGAACCATGTGCAGCCTCCTTTCCCCTGTCGAGCGAGCTATGGAGGTCGAAGTGGACTATCGTTCTTCGCTCCTTCCTCATCTCTTTTTCTTCTCCTTCCTCATCTTTTTTTTTTTAATTCTTAGATTGTATTTGTAACTATTTTGGTAAACTTGGGTTTGATTTTTGGGGTTTTCTGAGCTTGATTTGGGTAAATTGATTATTGGATTGTTTCTACTATTTCTGTGGGTTTTCTTTTGTGCAAAAACTTTGAAGTGTTTCTGCAATTCTTTCTTCCCCGTTTAATGTGTACTTGTTTCTAAAGAAAATAGTGATTCTGTAGTATTTATTACAATATCTTAAATACCTACTTATGCTAGTTTTATTGTGCGTTTGCTGAAGGTTTTAAATCATGGAAAGGTGTTAAATGTGAGATAATTTAATTGAATGAAATTTAGTGTTTGCTGGTTAGATTTAGATTTTATATGTTGTGAAATTAAAATTAAAAAATTTATTTTCCCATCAAATTTGCAATTTCGTTATCTGATTTTTTCTTTTTCTTTCATGCATTTAGTCGGCACGGTATTATCGGTATGCCGACCGAACCGATCGGTATTTTATCGGTATGGCCTAGTTGTCTGGGCGGTATGGACCGATCGGTAGGGAGTCGGTAGGAGGATCCCTTTGGTAATGTCGGTATGACCAAGAATCGGCTCGGTATTGCCGAATCGAGCCGTTTGCTCACCCCTACTCCCTTGCTCTATGTAATCCACGTGTTCAATCGGGCTTCGGCCCAGAGGTTTGTTTTACCTACAGACTAGAGCCCAAGGAGCATAAGAGCCATTCTCGTCGAGCTTAATTTCCTCATACCAAAAGTAACCAAGACAATCTTTTATTCAACGGGCATCAGCAAATAGCAATTTTTTTTCTGGGAAACTCGCCTACATATAACTAGGAGAGGGATCCAGGTCGCAAAGCTCTGGATACCCCGGATGAAAAACTAGAAAAAGAAAAACAGTTTCTACGTAACTCATAAATTTCGTAAAAATGACAAGTCAGTTGGCTTTAAATATACTTGGGGGTTGGTGTCCATACAAGCTCCCTAGCAATTACGTAAACAGAACTAATATTAAGTCATGAACCGAAACCACACCATATTGGAGAGAAAGTGTCGTGAACCTGAAAACCTACACCAGACCAAACCATATTGGACAGAAAGTGTCGTAAAACTGAAAACCTACCCAAAACCAGCTGTACAAGAAATGACCAAGAAAAATAATAATCAAGCAATGGAGCTCTTTCTGCCTCATGTAATCAAATGTCAAACATTCGTTTACAAATTTAACCATGCTTCTGCTATCATATATCTTCAGCTGTACTCTTTTCGGGCCCTCCCCTTCCTATTCGTTAAGGAAGAGATGCAGTTGCTTGGCTTAATTTTGCACTTATAAGTCCTTCAACAGAGCCGAGCAAAGTAAATACCGTGGCAAAAAAGCAGATAATGCTAAAAGCTCGAAGCAAGATCCACTTAATTGTCCATGCTTCAATTTTCCTCTGCTTAAAATACATCTCCACAGGAAAATAAATAGTTAAGGGCCAAAAGTTCAATCCTCCTAAAACTCCGAGAACCTGGTTGAAGTAAGGAAAGATCATCGCAATTGCTGTTGTAGTCAAAACATAAATCGTTCGGAAAAACAACCTGAGGATGTTCAGTTCAAACGCTCTCATCAACGGGAGTTTGAGGGTGAAACTGCTATTGACGAGTCTGCTTCTTGGATACTTCTCAGCTATCCATCTTTCAATGCTCGCAAATACTGGCTGACTAACAACCTGCAAACACAGTATGTTGAGGTCAATACCTCACTCAGCTTGAAGCTTAGACCAATAAAGGGATGGCTAACCCATGAAACTCAAACAAAGAGGTACATTGATTGTCACAATGGACATTTACAGATATCAAAACTAAAGAGAAAAAAAAAATATATATATTCAAGTGAGTGTTTATATATAAAGGAAAGCTACCTGATAGCTTCCAGCTAAGTGAAGCACAATACAGGCATTAGCAATGTGAAGAAGCCAATAAAGTTTACAGACTTCAAATCTTGTCAAGATGTTGCCAGGTGTATCTTCTCCAAATGCAGCATAACCAAAGCCTCCACACAACAGGTAGAAAAATGTAGTGATGGAAACCGCGATGGTTGAGGCCTTCTTCATGGACTGGTTTTGTGGTGGAGGCGATTGTAAAGTATCCTTCACGTTTTGCAAATTCCATTACTCATGTCAGCCTATTAAGCGATTAAAAGTATTAGATAATGTTCTTTCAAAAGAGTGGTCAGCAACAGAAGCTCGGAAGCCAACCTGTATCTCAATAAGGATTGCAGAATATGGATATCCAAATGCAATATCCCCCAGCGCTTGAGATATACTCCACACTTTATCGACTGTGCTAGTAGCAGTCACTCCAGCAATGCTACCCTTAACATATCCATTTGCTGAAATTTCAGGAGCAATGGGGGAAAGACAAAATTAAGGCGATGCCTTTGGTGTAAGCTTGAGAAGTTGAACGAATAACTAATGCAATGCAGCCGATAATGTTAGCATACCCATTACTTGTGCAAAACCAAGCGCAAAGCCAATAAACGAATAGGTGAAAGACATGACAGCAGCAACAACTGACAGCCATTGCATATTGTGCAAATCTGGAATTTGAGACAGAATGACTTGAAGAGCTCCAAATGAAAGCATATAGAAAATGTCTCCATGTACATCTGCAGGCTCCTGTCCTTGTTTGTGGTCACAATAGGACTTTTGAATTGAGCTTTAGAGAGAGAAAATCAGAAAAAGTAAAGCAACAATACTGTGTGGGCTTTAAATAAGAACATAGAAAGAGCGTGCAACACCTCTGCGTGACGCTTCCAATTAGTTACAGGCAAGAAAAGGAAAACAAGCCTTACCTGATGCTAATAGCAGAAGTGATGGTATAGGCAACTCCTATGCCATACAAGCTTACTTGAACCAAGAAGCCACATACCCAAGCATTCTTACTTCCTGGAATCCCCATTTCAAGCACAGAAGGAGAAGGAGAAGGAGATGGCGGCGGTAATCAAACATAGATATGTAGTAAAAAAAAAAAAAAAAAAAAGAAAACAGGGGAGAGAAAGTAGTAGTAAATAATATTGTTTGAATTGAAGAGGAGGAGAGGAAGATAGAAAGGTATAGACCTAAGCTGGTACGAACAGCTTCAACATAAGAGCGATTTCTGGTGGGGCCATGTTCAGGGTCAGGGGTGAGATAGCAATTGCAGAGAAGGAAGGAAGACAGGAGGGTAATAGAAGCAAAGAAGAGAATGGCCAAGGGACCTGCAACCCACCCCAGCTGTGCCACGCTCCATGCCAACGAGAGCACCCCTGACCCTATAACCGCCGTTATTATGTGCGCCACCGCCGTCCATACCGTCCCTTTTTATTTATTTATTTTTTGTTTTAAAAATAGAAATAAATGATGGATCAGAATTGAATTGAACCCACATCTACCCATAAATTTTTTTTATTAAAAAAAAAAAGAACAGATAAAAAGGATAACAAACAAAACGAACTGGGAAGTGAGGGAAATCTACCGGTTCTGATCTTAATTCCAGAATCGGAGGAGCAGTCCAGAACCTGCAACAACGGCGACTCTTGGTCTCCTCCTCCGGCCATGGCCTCCCTTTGATCTGAAAGGAGGATGGAGTTTATTAGTATTATTACTAGCGCAGTGTAAAATATAATAATTGGTTTCTTCTTCTTAGGTGGTAGTTGGCGGTGTGAGGATTGAAAGCCATCATCATTGACATTGGCTGTTGTTCTTTTTCTTTTCTTTCTTTCTTTCTTTATTAATTTTTCTTTTTGATTTTGATTTAGAAAATTATCCGTTTGGTGAGATTGATTTGGCCCACTGACTCATGTTCTGTCCAAAAATGAGAAGAGAAGAGGTGGATACACACGCAACGCAACACCTCCTGCAATTGCGTTGCATGTAACAATACTACGCCTATAATTTGTAACTTTCCGTCATCACAAAATCTGTCCCTATAAGTCCAAATCCCACCGGACTTTGAGAACACTGTAATTAGTAGACCTGGCAATTTCGGTTGGGTGTTCGATTCAAGAAGGTTTCGGGTTGACTCGCGCCAGTTAATCAAATAAATTTAATAAGGTTATAATTCAGTTTGGAGTAGTATCTATTTAAGCATATATATATATGTAGGAATATATTCTAATTTATATATATATATATAAATATTAAATATAATTATAAATTCTAGAATCATAATATAATAATATTTTACACCATATGTATAAATATTTTTTCGATAATTTTAGTATCTTTGGTCATTAGATGACTTAGACTAGGAAAATTTTCAATTACTATTTTCCTTATATTTCTTGATTATTTTTTTCATTATTTAGTAGTTCTAGAAATTTTTAGTTAAAGCCCCTATACAGGCTTGTAAACTCATCGTTTTAATTATCAATTTGAATACTTCAAACTTTTTTACATAATACTCTTTCATGAGTTATCTTCTTTTGGGTTTTTGGGTGGATTCCTAAGCTTGTTTTAGCGTAAGTTTGGGAAATAAAAGTGGGGAGAAAGAAATTGGGGGGAATGAATTTGAGGGGAATGAAAGTGGGAGGCAGAGAAAATTAGTTTCTCTTTTTTTGTTTGGGAAGTCTGAAAGTGAGAGGAGTGAATGAGGAAGAGATTGTAATTTTTTATTATTATGATAATATCTTAATAGATGAAGTTACAATTTTATCATTACTGTTATCAAGAGAAAAAAAGAAAAACAAGGACAAACCTGTAATTTCGTAAATTTTCTCTCCGGATTCTCCCCAAATCGGAGAGAATAGAAATAGTGGGCCCGCGGAGAAAATTTTCTCCTCATTTTCCATTCTCTCCCTCATTCTCCCGTTTGCCAAACGAGGAAATTGACATCGGAAACCGTGCATTCTCTCCAAAACTTTCTTTCCCCCTGATTCCCCTGCTCCCAAACTAAGCGTTAGGCTTAGTCGTGAATTGACCATCTCTCCTATAGTTTGGTCCTGTGTCAAGTGGTACCGGAACTAGGATTTGCATGGCTCAATGTTGAATACCAATGACGAAGGTATAGATCCAAATGCACGACGAAATGGTGGAGATTGTGGTGTTTATGCCGAAAAAAATAGGAATACTATGCTAGTGGGCTTCAGTTCCCAAATAGACCAGGTCTTCTAGAAAACTCTACCATCGACCCGAGGCGGCTAAGATTGTGATTAATTCATATGCTTTTTAGGCTTTAATTAAGACGATCATCCTAGATTTTTTAAGTTTACAAACCAACTTAGGGTTAAAGGTCGGTTGTGTGTATAATATAAATAGCACCTTATGTAAGTATTCGGGTCATGCAATTTGACAATCAAATGCAACTAAATGCGCAACGGAAATCCCGGTACTCATGGAGGATCCATGTGAAACAGAGTAAACCGAGTTATAGAAAAACATACCTGGTTCGGTTGAGGTCTTTCACCCAACTGATGATCCGAATCAGCAAGAGCCAGATAGCAATCCCGCTCCTCTACGGTATCCAGACAAACCGTGATAACTAGTTGGAATCGTCACACGATTACCAACCCGAGCACCCCCGAACTGATGTGCTAGCAGCAGGTTTCGGAAGCTAGAGTTTGTGGTATTTTCTTCTTTCTCAAAAAAGGTGTGTATGGTCTGAAACTCTCAAGAACTCTCAAGGCTCAATCCTCTGAAAATTTTCAGACTCAAAGTGAAGAAGACACAAGCATAATCAGATTATGCTTAGTCTAATCCCACTCACAAAAGCAAGGGACAAAGTGGCCAACACCTTTGACCAACATGATTAGCTTTTAGCTAATCATATCTCCACTAACTCTTGGTGGGATTACACATCACATGGCACTAATTATGGTTCGATAAATCAAACATTTAGTGAACCAAACCAGCCCAAGATGACCCTGGTCCAACTACGGTCCAACCATGGTCCATCCACAAGCTCAAATACCTGGTTCAACCACCAGCTCGAATCAGCGGCTCTAAGTGTGTGACCCTATAGGCACTTGTAACGTCCGGCAATAATTGTAAACTCATTTACAATTATAAGCAAAGCGCGGCGTCTAGCAACACATCATTGCTACCCGAACGACAAGATCAGTACTGATTCATATGCCTCGCAAACATGTCATAATCCCTTCGTCCCATTATCAAGATTAAACACGAGACATAGAATATGTCAATCTCACATATGTTCAATCTCGGTTTATTGATCCTCGAGTTAGCCGCGTAAAACGGATACCTATGATATCACCATATCATAATCCGAGCATGGCCATGCATTTACGGTTCAACTCTATCAAGAAACCATCCGATAATATACCCGTTATATGGGTTGGACGAATCCCCTCTAGATCATACAAAACCCACTACACATTTATCATATACCCAATGATTACACTAGGGTCTACTCATTTACGAAATAGCCAAGAGTAATATCAAAGTATACGACTCATATGTTGGGAACCTTGATGATCTCAGGTCTAAGGACAATACATATAAGAACCGCTATCGACAAACATATAACGTTCCATGTAGCGCTTTTATGTGGGTCGGTCCAGTCCACAAGTTCTCTAACTTGTACCCATATGTAGAATTCATATCACATATAAATTCTCAACATACGCTAGTCTTAATTTATTATTACAACCCATTCATAATAATAATCAACTAGGGACATTTAAGAATATGAAATATTCTAGGGTTATAAATATGTGCAAGCGTTTTTCTCATAAACGATATTTATTGGAATAACCTTAATGTGTATACATGACTACAAACAATCATCCATTGATTGGCTTTTGGGCATATTACACTAACAATCTCCCACTTGCACTAAAGCCAATCATACATGTATCTAATACCAATGAATGCAACATGACCATCATGCTTTCGCTGTGTGAGAGACTTAGTCAACAGGTCTGTTACATTGTTCTCAGAAGGAACTTTGCACAGCCACAGTTGTAGAGTCGGTAACTGTTCCCTACTTGGAACTCTTCCAGCATATAGTACCACCTCCAAGACAAAAACACATAACCTGGCTGCGATCTAAAGTCATCCCTGTCGGTTTGGAAGCTAGCATCTGTGTAACCCTTGCAACAAGCTCATCAATGCTTCCGTAAATCAGGAATGCATCCTTAGTCCTTCTCATGTACTTAAGGATATTCTTAACCGCTATCCAGTGACTCTCACCGGGATCAGATTGGTATCTGCTTGTGACACTCAAAGCATAAGCGACATCCGGTCGAGTACATGGCATGGCATACATGATCGATCCTATTGCAGAAGCATAAGGAATCTTACTCATCCGCTCTCTCTTCTTACATGTACTAGGACATTGATTCCTTGAGAGAGATATGCCATGTGACAAGGGCAAGAATCCTTTCTTGGAATCTTGCATGCTAAACCTCTTTAGCACCTTGTCAATATACGTACTTTGACTTAGCCCGAGAAGCGTTTTGGATCTATCTCTATAGATCTATATACCTAACACTTAGGCAGCTTCTGCTAAGTCCTTCAACGAGAAATTTTTTCCTAACCAAGCCTTCACAGACTGTAGTGTCGGAATATCATTCCCAATGAGTAGGATGTCGTCAACATACAACAATAAGAAAACAATAGTGCTCCCACTAACCTTCCTGTAAACACATGGTTCATCTTCGTTCTTAATGAAACCAAACTCTTTGATCATATCATTAAAATGAAGATTCCAACTCCTGGAAGCTTGCTTCAATCCATAAATGGATCTCTGCAACTTGCATACCATATTAGCATTCTCTGGATCGACAAAACCTTCAGGTTGTGTCATGTACACCTCCTCTAAAAAATTTCAATTAAGGAAAGCGGTTTTGACATCCATTTGCCATATCTCTTAATCATAGTATGCTGCTGTAGCCAATAGAATCCGGATGGATTTAACCATGGCAACTGATGAGAAAGTTTCATCATAGTCAATACCATGAACTTGCTTGAAACCTTTCGCAACCAATCGCCCTTTATAGGTAATCACATTACCATCCATGTCGGTCTTTTTCTTAAAGACCCACTTGCACCCTATGGGTTTTACCCCTTCAGGTGGATCAACCAAGGTCCATACCATATTTTGATACATGGATTCCATTTCCGAATTCATGGCTTCTAGCCACTTCTTAGAGTCCGGACCCATGATGGCCTGCTGATAGGAAGTGGGCTCATCCTCATTTATAAGCATTACGTCCCAGGTGTGAGTCATAAGAAATCCATATCTCTCAGGCTCATACCGAGTCCTATCCGACCTACGCGGTCCATATGTTACAGGCACAAGATTCTCATCCACAACATCTTGTGGTTCCTGTCCTTGTTCCATCTCAGCCTAAATATCTCGAACTTCTTCGAGTTCTATTTTCCTCCCACTGATTCTTCTAGAAATAAATTCTCTTTCTAGAAAAATAGCAGTCCGGGCAACAAACACTTTGTGCTCGGTGGGATTGTAGAAATAATACCCTTTAGTTTCCTTAGGGTATCCTACAAAGAGGCACTTGTCGGATTTAGGGCCGATTTTATCCGATGCTTCACGTCTCACGTAAGCCTCATAACCCCAAATTCTCATAAAAGACAAATTGGGACGCCTCCCAGTCCATATCTCATATGGTGTCTTTTCGACGGATTTAGATGGAACACGGTTAAGTGTAAATGCAACACTCAATAATGCATGTCCCCAAAATGAAGAAGGAAGGTTAGCTTGACTCATCATCGAAAGAACCATGTCCAACAAGGTTCTATTCCTCCTTTCGGACACACCATTCCATTGAGGCGTACCCAGTGGAGTGAGTTGTGATACTATACCACAACCCTTTAGATGATCAAGAAACTCTCGGTCTAAGTATTCACCTCCTCGATCTGATCGAAGCATTTTAATACTTTTCCCGAGTTGATTCTGTACTTCATTCTTGAATTCTTTGAACTTTTCAAAGGATTCTGAATTGTGTTTCATTAGATACACATAGCCATACCTACCGAAATCGTCAGTAAATATAATGAAGTATTGAAATCCACCTCTAGCTTGTGTCGACATAGGTCCGCATACATCACTATGTATAAGACCTAACAAGTCCGAAGCCCTTTCACCTTTACCAGCAAAAGGAGCCTTCGTCATCTTGCCTAACAAACATGACTCACATGTCTCAAATGATTCAAAATCAGATGAGTCTAAAAGTCCATCTTTATGGAGTTTAGATATACGAGTCTCATTTATATGGCCCAATCGACAATGCCAAAGATAGGTTTCATTAGAATCGCTCATTCTAACCTTCTTCGTATTATCATTATAGATCGGTGTTTCTAGGTTTAGAACATACAAACCACTGCTAAAAAACGCACCACCATAATAAACATCATTGAAATAAATAGAACAACAATTGTTCTTTATTACAAATGAGAAGCCTTTCTTGTCAAGACAAGAAACAGAAATCAAATTCCTGCTTATGGTTGGTACATAATAACAATTGTCTAGTTCTAAACCAAACCACTCGGTAAGGTAAGATAGTAAGTTCCTATGGCTAATGCAGCAACTCTTGCTCCATTTCCCACACTCAGGTCTATCTTACCCTTTACAAATCTCCTACTCTTTCTCAGTTCCTTCACATTTACACAAATGTGAGAACCACATCCGGTATCTAATACCCATGATGCTGAGAAAGAGATATTAGCTTCTATAACGAAAATATCTAAAGCGGAAGTCTTACTTCCCTTCTGCTTCTTTACCTTTTCAAGGTAAACAGGGTAGTTACGTTTCCAATGACCGGACTTCTTGCAATGGAAGCATTGACCTTCCTTTGCAACACAACCTTAGGGTTTCAGCACTTGTGAAGAAGATAAACCAAACTTTTTGGCAAATTTCTTCACCTTGCCCTTACCCTTTTCCTTGCTACTTCCAACCATAATAATGCTGTTGGATTTGTTTGCCTTCATCTGTTGCTCAGCTGTTCCTAACATGTTGAGCAACTCAGACAAGGATTTGTCAAGATGATTCATATTGAAGTTTATGACAAATTGGCTATAACTATCCGGCAACGATTGCAGGACTAGATCAACAGCCAACTCCTTCTGCAAAGGAAAACTAAGACCCTCAAGGCTCTCAATGTATCCAATCATTTTGAGCACATGAGGTCTTACGGGTGATGACTCAGCCATCCTGCATTGGAACAATGCCTTAGAGGTCTCATACCTCTTAGGTGTTCGATCATATCGAACGCCCCCAATTTCTCATGTTGTTTCTGAAGCTCAGAGTCCATGGTTATAAGCATAAGGCATGATGCACCCAATGCATCATCAAGATGCTTCTTGTAAGCATCCCTTCCTACCCTAGAAGCACTAGGCACCGGTTCATTTGGAACGGGCCCTTCAAGGGCATACAACTTCTTTTCTTGTTTGAGGACTATCCTCAAGTTACGATACCATTTTAGGAAGTTATTCCCATTCAACTTTTCCTTCTCAAGGACAGATCGCAGTGATATTGTGCTAGTGTTTTGTGCCATGGAAATTCTACAACAATGATTAACTCACACAAATAAGAGTCATGCATACAAAATCATTTAACAAGGAATTCTATTAAATGATACTCCTACTATTTAAATCAAGACAATCATATAAGTAGGCTAAGATCTATATTTCGCTACTAGATAAGTCATCTTTGGCTGATCGCTTACTTCATAACTATTTAGGTAGACAACTCTTGTCAATTATATCTCATGTAACTCTTGGATAGTTGAGTGAACAACACTTGTTCTTGTCTATCTTATAGACTTAGCTCAACTCATTGCCTCTAAGTCTTTAATCCTATTAAGATGACCTAGTTAAGTTCAACACCATAATAAGCAGTTCCGATATTACAATTTTCGCGCCGCACCTTGCTAGGATAATCATTGGCACCTTGCTTTGACAAAACCTACCAATTGTTGATCTTAACCTTGATGAGTGCTTATCATGGAAGGCAACACAAAAAGAACTTAATATTTACATCAACATATTATTCCTATGCATCACATGCATGTTCTTGATAAATATATATTGATGTTTGTAAATTTGGAAACCAAAATTACAAGTGAACATCGATGTTCAATATTGGACATCGATGTTGTCAGAATCTGATTCTCCAACTATTTGGCCGAGGCTCAAGAACGTCGATGTTCAACACTTCAACATCGATGTTTTGAGTAACTTGAACTCCAAACTATTTGGCAGTAGCTCAAGAACATCGATGTTCAACTCTTCAACATCGATGTTTTGAGAATTCTGAAAGTTCAAGATTTTGGCAGTAGCATTTTAACATCGATGTTGAACTTAAACACAGATGTTTGAACTTCTGGAACTCAAGAACATCGATGTTGAAATGTTGAACATCGATGTTATGAGAGTTCTGGAACTTCAAACCAATTTGGCCGAGCTCAAATAACATCGATGTTTAACTCTTAACATCGATGTTTTTGAGAGTTTTGCATGAGAACATCGATGTTGGTCACACAACATCGATGTTTTGAAGATTCTGCCGAGGCTAAATTTCATCAGAACATTGATGTTTGTCACACAACATCGATGTTATGAAGATTCGGCCAAGGCTAAACTTCATGCGAACATCGATGTTTGTCTCACAAACATCGATGTTGTGGCCAAGCTATACTAGAACGTCAATCGTTCTATACACAAACCGACACTCGATTTTTTCCTTGTCGAACTCTTCGACTTACTGCCATGAACATATTGATTGATATCTCATACCAATCAAGTGCTTGTTGTCAAAATATTTTTAACAAAAACACAACATCAACATGTACAAAAATCATTTAGCATATTATATATACAAAACGAATTCCAGCATATCACATATACTAGCATGTTCATACTATATCACATATAACATATGAACACATAATTCGGTTTAGCGTTTCACAAGAGGCTCTGCGACCACTGTAAATATCCGGGTCATGCAATTTGACAATCAAATGCAACTAAATGCGCAGCGGAAATCCCGGTACTCATGGAGGATCCAAGTGAAACAGAGTAAACCGAGTTATAGAAAAACATACCTGGTTCGGTTGAGGTCTTTCACCCAACTGATGATCCGAATCAGAAAGAGCCAGATAGCAATCCCGCCCCTCTATGGTATTCACACGAACCGTGATAACTAGTTGGAATCGTCACACGATTACCAACCCGAGCACCCCCGAACTGATGTGCTAGCAGCAGGTTTCGGAAGCTAGAGTTTGTGGTATTTTCTTCTTTCTCAAAGAAGGTGTGTATGATCTTAAACTCTCAAGAACTCTCAAGACACTCTCAAGTCTCAATCCTCTGAAAATTTTCAGACTCAAAGTGAAGAAGACACAAGCATGATCAGATTATGCTTAGTCTAATCCCACTCACAAAAGCAAGGAACAAAGTGGCCAACACCTTTGGCCAACATGATTAGCTTTTAGCTAATCATGTCTCCACTAACTCTTGGTGGGATTACACATCACATGGAACTAATTATGGTTCAATAAATCAGACATTTAGTGAACCAAACCAGCCCAAGAAGACCTTGGTCCAACCACAAGCTCAAATACCTGGTTTAACCACGGTCCAACCATGGTTCAACTACCAGCTCGAATCAACGGCTCTAAGTGTGTGACCCTGTAGGCACTTGTAACGTCCGACAATAATTGTAAACTCATTTACAATTATAAGCAAAGAGCGGCGTCTAGCAACACATCATTGCTACCCGAACGACAAGATCAGTACTGATTCATTTGCCTCGCAAACATGTCATCGTCCCTTTGTCCCATTATCAAGATTAAACACGAGACATGGAATATGTCAATCTCGCATATGTTCAATCTCGGTTTCTTGATCCTCGAGTTAACCGCGTAAAATGGATACCTATGATATCACCATATCATAATCCGAGCATGGCCATGCATTTACGGTTCAACTCTATCAAGAAACCATCCGATAATATACCAGTTATATGGGTTGGACGAATTCCCTCTAGATCATACAAAACCCACTACACATTTATCATATACCCAATGATTACACTAAGGTCTACTCATTTACGAAATAGCCAAGAGTAATATCAAAGTATACGACTCATATGTTGGGAACCTTGATGATCTCAGGTCTAAGGACAATACACATAAGTATGGTCTAAGGACAATAAACATATAACGTTCCATGTAGCGTTCTTATGTGGGTCGGTCCAGTCCACAAGTTCTCTAACTTGTACCCGTATGTAGAATTCATATGACATATAAATTCTCAACATATGCTAGTCTTAATTTGTTATTACAACCCATCCATAATAATAATCGACTAGGGACATTTAAGAATATGAAATATTCTAGGGTTATAAATATGTGCAAGCGTTTATCTCATAAAAGATATTTATTGGAATAACCTTAATGTGTATACAAGGCTACAAATAATCATCCATTGATTGGCTTTTGGGCATATTACACTAACTCCTTGTACTTGCAAATTAGACAAAATTACATATATCAATACAATATACATATTTCACTACACTTTTATCTCTTATTTTACTTTCTGTATCTTTATCTTTCCAAATATTTATTTTGTCGTGCCTTTACTTTACTCTCGCAAATCTACCTCGTAACCGTTGATTACAGGACGCACCTAGTTCCAAAACTAGATCAAAGGAGTATGGCCAGAAGAATTGTCTAGGTGGCCTAAAGAATCGTTCAAGCACTTATCCTTTACAGATTGATACTTGGGTTTCTAGCTAAATATTACTTTCCTTCAACGCCCGGCCCAAGAAGCATGCACCACCATTCGTCCAGGCCACAATGACAAGATCATGCTGTCGTGGGTTGCATAGTTTGCATAACTTACGGCAAACAGATTGGTGACAAGATGAAACACATGTATGCCCAATACCCGTGGGCACATCATAACAAAAGAAATCCTATAACAAATCTTGCTTTAGAAACAAGAAGTTTATGAAGAACTTGACAAGGCTCCGCCTCGTCAGAAGAGGAGTCTGTTTAGAGGTAGATCTAAAGATCTACGGAAGCGGTGTCAATGGATCACACAAGCCTCAGGCCTATTCAAGATCCAAGGGCTAACAGAAGAAATCGTGTCCGAGGTTCCAAGAATTTTCGCCTGAGGAACTGGTGCGAGCCATCTATGAGCAGGTGGTTCTCAAAGCATTAAGATCCGCGGAGGCAAAAAAATGCCCTACCAGCGACGCACAACGTTTAAATTTTTTCAGAGGATCCTCACTCAGGCCAACCTGTCAGCGTCGACCAATAACTTTGGAGGTTAATGCCATCATTCTAAATAGTAGTTTGAAGTCCGTATCGAACACGGAATTGAGATGATTGGACAACAGGTGGAGAGGCTAGCTCTTGGATTAGGCACTTGGTATGGCATTACAGTACATAATCGCACTAGTCCCATGATAACTAGTGCACCAACAACAATTCGCACCACTTGTGGTACTTTCTGTTAGCCTAAACATGTGTTAAGTGCTTAATTAAATAATTAATTAAGAGTAATCCTATTTAGTATATTTCTGATGATTATTCAATGGCTATATTATTATTTTGATGATTAACAAACTGTATGGAAAGCCCTTGTATGTTTTAAGCATTTGCAGAAAATTTGGTTTCTGGCAGGAACCAAATACCGTGAAGATTTGGCTTCAGCGTGGCTTTTTCGTTGAACCAAAACATCACTGTCTGGGCAGTTAGAGAAGTGGTCCCGAAATGTAGCTAACTTTTGTACAATTAAAGCAACGGATTTACTTGGCCTCCAAGAGTCAACTAACGGTCAGAAAAGTGATCCTCACACCCTCTTTCATGCTTCTAAGAGCTGGTGGTCCTCATTTCCATTTTTGGAGAAACTTCTTGAAGATTGAAGAACAATTTTTGCCCTAGTAATTACCAGTTATGGTTCAGTCAACAACCAAATGTTGACAGTTCTTAATTGAAGAAAGAAGTCAACTTGTGCGCCACCTGGAAGCAATCTAGCCGTTGGAAGACACTCCTCCCCATCCTTAGAATCTATAAATAAAGTATTGAAGCCTCACAGTAAATTAACCTAGCTACTCAAGAGATTCTAAGTTGAGAAAAGAGCTTACATTAAGAGATATTCTTGTGCTTAATTTGTGTAACTTCTTGAGTGAGTCACTCTTGAAGCTTTGCCTTGGGAAAGGTTGTAATCAGCAGGATTAGGGGATAATCTTATTGGGTAGACAAAGTTAGGTTCAGCTTTGGGTTAGGTTTAGCAAGTTCAGCCCGCAAAAACTTGTGTACCATAGGTTATTTGGCTCGCCTGCAAAAGCAAAATTAGTGGATAGTTTAGAAATCCTAAAGGGAGGACCTTTAGGTAGTGGATGTACTCCTGAGTGGGGAACGGCTATAAATTGCTTGTGTTCTTTGCTTTCTTGCATTTATCTTCGCATTTCATCCAAGTTCCACATTTGGCTTTTGTGTCGAGCCAAATCACAGAAAACTCGAAAAAGAGAAAAAGCTAATTCAACCCCCCCTTTTTAGCCTTTTCTGGGCCAACACCTTCTATCGCACGACTTACAGCACAACACTAGATGCCACTAGCACAAGATGTTCAACAACAAAGAGAGCCAACTTCATAATAAGCTCTACTAAACATCTCACATCCAACAATGGTACCTATACCACTAATCAATTAAGGGCTGACACACGACCATGAAGTATGCCCACAACCACATGTCTCGCCGCCACCTAGGGAGCAAGATCCAGTGAAAGAGGAAGGAGGTCTAGCTAATCATAATAGGAGCTTTTAGGGTTTCACTAACTAGCTCCTCTGTTAAGGATAGTCCGAAGCTTTTAGCGCCTTAAGAAAGCTTGGTGCTAGCGGCGAACAAATGGGTCGCAACGGTTTCATATGTAACTTAATCAACCTACTACAAGAACTCGACATGCTGGTACGGAATACTACCTGACATATATGCGGTAAGCCTTACCCTTCATGGATTGATCATGCATTTCCTTTCCTTAATAATTTCCATGGGCCAAAATTAAGTCAATTCTCAAAAGAAGGCCCGCATGTCCACGTTTGAATATATTGCTAAGTTCACAGCTCAATGCAAAGATTTAGGAAGTAGTTAGAGACAAAGGTTGCATTTGTCTGGTAATTCCCTAACTGGTACAACCTTCAATTGATATTCCACACCCACCTCAGATTTCATCTGTTCTTGGGGAAAAGTAAGAGGCCTTCCACGACCAGTTCCTTAAAACCATAGAGGAAGTTACTTTGATTGACCTAGCCCGTATTACACAAGGGATATGGGAGAGTATTGCATATTATACTACAAGATTTTGGTCACTAAGGGTGAGGTGCATGACCACATTCCCAGAACCTGTAGCCATGAGGATTCTCTTCGGCAAGGTACTACCAAAACTTTGTGACAAGATCATCGGCTTAAGATTCTGTAATGTGTCACACTTCGCGAAAGAAGTAGGATGATACGAAAATTCTATAACTCTTGATCTCGTTCAAAGACAAACAAAAGCTCTTATAACAAGAAAGTTACAATACATGACATTGTGAATTCTAACTCTGATGATGGAAACGATAGCAAAACCAAGGTAGTTGTGGCTGAGATAAAGGAGGGAAAACCTTATGAGTGTTCTACGCTCCTAAAAGCTAAGGTCAATGAAGCACCATTGTCAATTAAGTAGAACAACACGGAGCCAAAACGTACTCATTTGATGTCTCTGAAGCTAACAGGATCTTTGATCAGCTATATGAAAACAACTAGATCATCTTAATGGGAGATTAGATACTCCCCACGAATGCTGATAAGACCAATAAGAAGTACTATAAATGGCACAACTTTTGAAATCACAATACAAGTGATTGTAGAGCCTTCAAATTCTAGATGTAGAAGGCTATTAACAGTGGGCATGAAGGTGGAACAAAACCCTTTCCCAGGTAGAGAAATGGCAATCAATATAGCATCGGTTACTCTACTAAAGTGACCACTAGGAATAAAATGAGCAGGTAAAGCACCCATCAACACCCCTCGTCTAACAATGGAAATCTCAAATGAGGAAGGAGTTCTCAAAAGGAAAGTGGTTATGATCATGCAAGAGGAAAAGAAGTGTAAGGTATGCAACCAACCTCTTCGCACCTCGTAATCAGAGGTAGTGGATGAAAGGCCTGAATCAAGCAAGCCTATGCTTCATTCTAAAGAACCAAAAGATAACCTCTTGTACGAAAATGGGAAAGCAAGACACTAGTCCAGTCAAATCCGCCAAAGGAGCACCTTAAGGATCTCCAGATTCAGTACAGGATTTTTGGGCTTTTAAAAACCCAGAAATAAAGGATGTAGTGGTTACAGAAGGACGTTCGTATGACTGCACTTTTAACAAGAAGCTACTTAAATGATTTTTTAGAGTAAAAAATACTCCACCAACTACTAAGAAGCATAAGGCCAAAATTAAGGACATCATTCAATGGTGTCAAATTTGGATATGAGGAGTAAGCATAAAACGACGTGGACCCCCGAGGGCAAGAAACAACCGAAAGGGGGCAAAAGTTAGAAGAATTGCAAATCACTGTTCGGATTCTGAAAAAGGTGTTTTCCAACATGCACCAAGAACAATCAAGACCAGAAATTGGTCAAAGATCGTCTCCAACCACTAGCAAGCCCTCACTCAAGAGATGACTCATTTTCCCAAGTGAGAGTAAGTCAAGGCAACAATAGGTGATTAAGAAATTGCATATTGTTTCGGCTAATGATGACAAAGNCCCCCCCCCCCCCCCCCCTTCCCCCCAGTATTCGAAGCAGATCTTTAATATCTACAATTTTGTACAAATATAGAAGAAAACGAAGGGTAAGAGGCTGGGATACAGTTCATAACCAAACATACGGTACAAACTGACGATAAGGTTGGGATCATCCTACCTAGACCAATCTTGTCCTGGAGCAGGCACCTGAGGCCATTGTAAATATCGAGCTACATGTTTGGCAAACCCGTAATAAGATCCTAGTAGAATGGGGAGCCACTCTGAATATCCTCCTAGCTTCTATGTTAAGAAAGACTGATTGCTAGCGGATAGATGTGGAGCCCTTCTGAATGAAAATGATTTTATTCATAGGAAAAACAAGACCTCACCTAGAGAAGCTTCCCATTGATTTGCAGATCGAATCACTAGTATAACAAACTGGATTCTGTGTGGTTAAAGCAAAGACTACCTATATCGCCTACTAGCGCATGATTGGATTCATTCAAATAGTGGTGCTTCCATTTTGCATCAATTCCTTGTTATGTGGGAAGAGTTTAGAAATACTGAAGTGGTGTATGGTAATACTCCCAAACTGATAGAAGCTAGACTTTCAGGATGCGAGGCTATATGACAAACGTGTAGGGCTTGTGATTTTTCAAGGTATATCAAGTGATGATTCACCAATAAACCACACTATGGACACCACTGCAACTCTGATTTTTTTTGAAGAACAACTAATTAGGTTGAGAAAATTAGTACAAAGAGGTACTCAAATCACATAATTAAATAAATAGACTCGACAAAACAATGGATAAAGAATGTCTCCTCCCAATTGGCCGCTTAAATATTATTAGAATACCAATAGAGAGGGGCATCGACATTTTAGAGGAGGACGATTACTTACCCTCATCCCCCAAAAGTATGAAAGTTTCCTTGGTAGAAGTTGGAAACCCGTTGTAGGAAATCAACATCAACGACCAAGAAGATCCTAAACCAACATACATAAGTGAAACACTAGAAACCATGATTAAGAGGAAACTCATCTCCCTTCTCAAAGAGTTCAAGGTTGTTTTGCTTAGGACTATGATGAAAAGCCAAGTCTGGATAGGAGTTTAGTGGAGCATAAACTCCCAATAAGGCATCAATATCGTTTGATCAAGCAGCATATCCCCAGCAGATGTCCTTGGATGTAATCAAAGGGGTCAAGAAAAAAGCAATGGGGCTTCTAAAGGCCGGAATTATTAGTACGATAATGTATGTCGAATGGATTTCTAATATCGTGCTCGTACGGTGAAAAAATGATCAATTTTTCCAATCTCAATCATGCCACTCTTAAGGATGAATACCCTATGCCTATGGTAGATATGTTGGTGGTCTCGACATCAGGGAATGACTTGTTGAGTTTTATAGATGGATATTTTGGATACAATTAGATCTTTATTGTAGAAGAAGATGTCACAAGATTGTTGAATGGGTAGTCATGCCATTCGGACTCATCAATGCTGAAGTAGCACATCACAACGCTATGAATATGATTCTATGGATTTGTAGTCGAGGTTTGCATAGAAGATATAGTGATCAAATCTAGGAAGAAAAGAGACCTCATCGAGCTACGAATTATTTTACATTGGATGTGCAAGCACAACCTCAAACTTAACCCTTTCAAATGTGAAAGAAATAGTTAAAATAATTGTATCGAATTCTTTTTCTATTTTAAAATGAAAAAGAACCAACAAGAGCTTCTTTGAGCTCAAAGATCAAGAAATACTTGCATTCAGAGTGAAAGCCAGCTATTTTCAAAGATTTCTTGTTCGTCAGCAGGGCATGGAGGTTGACAAAAATAAAGCATGAGACATAATCCACGCTACACCCTGGAAAATAAGAAATAATTGTAATGGTTCTTGGGGCTGGTGAATTTCTTGCAAAGAATTATCTCCAATTTAGTTGGGCGAACGCTGATCTTTAGCCGACTACTATGCCTGAAAGAAGGGGGTGAATTCCTTTGAGTGACGAGGACCAAATAGCCATTGAAGATATCAAGTGATATCTGTGAACACCCAAATTTGACCCGCTAATATTATGTTATTTTGAATCATGAATGTGTTTGTGCCTATGGATTAATGAGAAGATTTGGTCTTAGGCAAAAATATGTTTATGATTTAATTTATTAGAATATGGATATTTTATTTGTTTAGTTCTTTTATTTATTCTGGCCCATTATCTTTGAGATGATTTAATTTTGGGTTAAAAATAAATTTAAGGTCTGTACTATTAAGATATGGACTCTCCAGCAATAGCAACCCATTTTAACACATTATTTGTAGCTAATTTTGATTCTAATTTTTGTGAAAATTCGGAATTAAAATATAACTTTTTCCTATTTTGTGTTTTTGTGGTAAAAAGAGTAGAAGAGAGGGAATTTTGATGTGTAGTTGATAAATAGGAAAAATATGGGAGACAAGTTAGGGTTGTTTTCTTGATCAGAGAACATTTTAGAGGGTGTGAAAAATAAGTAGAGGTCGGATTAAAGAGGAAAAGTACAAAAAAGAGAAAAGAATAGGAGTTGAAACCCGAGCCCGGCGGTCATGGCGACGTGACCGCCAGGCCTGGGCGGTCAAGTAAATATGACCGTCGGCTCCTGGCGGTCGTCGCGAGAGGACCGCTGGGGCTAGGCGGTCATCGCTCCCAATTTCAGAAAATTTTCTCTTTTTTCCTATTTTCTTATTCTTAACTCTTAACCATCAGATTTAGGGGTTCAATCTCGACTCTTGGATGAATAGGACGATCCCTAGTACCCTGAACACTATAAATAGACCAGTCTATACACACGTGATGCACATGAAATATGCATAGTTTTAGGCATGATTTTAGATATATTTGTTCTCAATTCATCATGACTATATGCCTTACTTTGCATTATTTCATTATATTTCCTTAAATCCCATCCCTTACTGTATGGTTAGTGATTCTAGGTGCATTTTGAAGGATTTTGGAGATTTTATTGGAGAATTCGATGAAACAACCTCTGGCACAGCATGAGCCTGTTTCGGGCCTGTTGTTCATTACAGAATCGGAAGAAAGCCACGAATCTCCCTCCAATCACAAGATTTCCACTGGATTTCACCACCATTGCCTTGATCCACAAAGCCATCATGCCACTACATCAATCGCAAGAGGAGCTGAATTCAATTGCAAAGAGGAATGGAAAGAGACTTCGCACAGCCTCAAGCACAGGCCCAGCACAGGCTCAGCCTGTGGAATCTGCAGATGACCAAAAATGCGAAAAATGAATTTAAAACTCAGCCACTTGCAGAGCTTCACGACTTGCAAAACTTTCAATTCTGCAATCATAACCTGAACATTTCAGAAAACTTTAGGCATGGGAAAGAGGGGATAATCATTACACCAAAAGAATATTGCAATTAAAGAACTATTATTCTCCCCTAAAAGTCTTCTAAAAATCTGCAGATTTGATGAACTCACCCTATCGGCACGCCTCCCATGGTACCTTATCTCAAGGAACAAGATGGGCAACTGAAACTCAACTTGCCCAACTTCCATACCTTCCAGCAAGTGGGAGAAGAGAGAAGAAGAGGATCCATTCCTATAAATAAGAAGAAGGAAGGAAGAACTGGCATCGAATTCACCTCTCGATCAAACACCTTTGAGGGTCTGGAACAGGGGTTAAAAAACCCAGAACTTTGGCTTTTCAAGGGGGTGCATGATTCTGCAACTTTTGTTGCAGAAATTGTGTCGCCCCTGACCTCCAATCTGTTCCAAACCTTATGCTCACCTTTGTTTTCTTTGTTTTTATAATTCTGAGCATGAATTAAACAACCCTCTTAGGTTTAAGGGGTGCAACATGTCTCTGGTTTTTACGTAATAAATTGCTCATCTTATGCTCTTAACCCATTTTTCTTGTTTTGGTTGTTGCACACTTGATACATGTTTGAGTTCTGGGCAAATCCTTGCATGATGATAGGTAGCTAGGGGAAGGACCGAAAGGAGAAGCCTTAGTTACTGGAACCTCAACAACCTACCTTTAGTTTCTTGCTTTTGATAGGACTTAGGAACTAATTGAGGAATTAGCCTCAACATCAATCTTAATCCCCTTGGTTTGACCGATGCAAAAGCATTAGGATGAGAGAGAGTCTTGGGAGGAACCTGTGAGTGAAAACAAGTGGGTTCAGTATAGGTTGAGAGCGCCTACAAGAACTGATCTATGTAATTGACTTTGTGTTTTCGACATGCCCAGCCACAGGCTCAGCCTGTTGCAGCACAATCAAGAAGAATGACACCACTTTTAATCTGATTCTTGATTGATTATTGAGTAGCCTATTTTAATCTAGTAGCAGCTTGGTGAAGGACTGAAAAGAGAAGCCAAGTGTGCTAGACCAACAATAGTCAGCCTTCACTCCTTAGCCATTCGAAAGAAGATATGGAGAGACTGTGGGAAAACATACCCCAACACCAAACTTCACCTCTAAGTGGACGTCTATTCTAGTGACAGGGGGTATATGGAAGCTTAGGGAACTATCAATAAGAACGAAAGCAGTTGGTAGTACAATAGGTCGGGAGCCCCTTCAAGACATCTTATTAAACACAGGCCGTCAAACAGGCTCAGTCTGTTGTGAGGCTGTTGAGCAATTTAAAGCATGAAATAGGACATGTGAACCCCAGATGCCTAAGTTTTCACTAAATTTGATCTTTTCCTACTCAAACTTTGTTGTTTTCTTTATTTTATTGCCCATTTTACATTTCAATAGCATTCACCTCATATTTAGTCCTTGTTTGTTTAAGCCTAATTTATCTAATTGAAGGTAATAGGCTCAACCCAGTCCCTGTGGATACGACCTTGATAGTACTACAACAACCCTGTGCACTTGCAGGACCCACATCAAGTTTTTGGCGCCGTTGCCGGGGACTAACGCTTGATTCTATTGCTTTTTATTTTGATTTATTAGGCTTTTTTATATTTTACCCCTTTTCTTTTTCCAAGTTCGAAGTCTTCAGGTGGTGCATGCCCCAAACCAGGAGCAAGCAACCAGCTCTAATCTTCCATCAGGAGATCGAAAAGACAACCCGCCAGATTCACAAGAAGAACAAACAGAAACAACAAAACATGGTAGAAAGACCGAACGAAGGAGCGCACCAGGGCATTGAACAGGCTCTGCCTATTCGACCTACATCCCCATGTCCCAGCTTTTACAACCACCAACCACCATCATCCACAACAGTATAGCCATTTCTGATGTAGATGCTCCGTATGAGATCAGAACCAACTTGCTGAGCATGCTGGAAAGGCACACATTTAGAGGCACCGCCTCTGAAAATCCAAACTCACACTTGCAAAACTTTCTACGAGTGTGCAGTACTGTGAACATAGCAGGGATGACCAAGGAGCAGCTATACATGAGAGTATTCCCATTCTCACTTAGAGATGCAGCTTTCAAATGGCTCAACAACCATGAAGCAGGCCATTTCACTGACTGGGACAGCCTAGTCAGAGCTTTCTTTAAGGAATACCATCCATCAAGCTGTAAGTATCCGGTTCATGCAATTGACAATCAAAAGCACAAGATACAACATGTATGCGCAGCGGAAATACCGGATACACATGGAGGATCCATGTGAAGGGAGCTAAACCGAATAACAATTTTTCATACCTGTAACGGTTGAGGTCTTTCACCCAACTGTAGAACCGAATCAGCTAGAGCCAGACAAAAGCCTCGCCCCTCTACAATATCCACACGAACCGCTGTAACCGGTTGAAGAACGTCTCACGATTTCAACCCGAGCTCTCCCGAACTGGTGTGCTAGCAACAGGTTTCCGAGAGCTTTTGTGTGTGGTGTTTTTCTCTCAATTTTCAGACCACTCAAGAACTCTTCTCAAGCTCTAAAAAACTCTCTCAAGAACAAGTGTGTGTGAGGAAGAAGATGAGCAATAGTGATCTGATCACTCAACCCACAAAGGCAAAATGCATTAGTGGAGTTAATGGCCAACATGGTGGTCCACTAAGCAACATGATTGTGTCTCCACATAATCATGTTTCCCACTAAGCATTATCAACACAACTCAGCATGTTTTGGTTCAAAAATATGATATTTAGTGAACCAAACCAGCAAAAAAACGACCCAGGTCCAACCACGGTCCAACCACGGTCCAACCGCGGTCCAACCACGGTCCAACCACGGTTCAACCACCTGCTCGAATCAACGGCTGTATGTGTATGACCCTGTTGGCACTTGTACGTTCGGCAATAATCGTAAAATCTCATTTTACAATTATAAGCAAAGAGCGGCGTCTAGCAACACATCATTGCCACCCGAACGACAAGATCAATACTGATTCCACGTGCCTCGGAACATGTCATCGTCCCTTCGTCCCATTATCAAGATTAAACACGAGATATGGAATATGTCAATCTCGCATATGTTTAATCTCGGTTTCTTGATCCTCGAGTTAACCGGTAAAACGGATACCAATGATATTATATATCATTATCCGAGCATGGCCATGCATTTACGGTTCAACTCTATCAAGAAACACTCCGATAATATACCCGTTATATGGGTTGGACGAATCCCCTCTGGATCATACAAAACCCACTACACACTCATCATATACCCAATGATTACCCTTACGTCTATCCAGTTACAGATGACCAGGAATAATATCAAAGCATATGACTCACATGTTGGGAACCTTGATGATCACAGGTCTAAGGACAATACATTATAAGAACCATTATCGACAAAACATATAACATTCCATGTAGCGTTCTTATGTGGGTCGGTCCAGTCCACAAGTTCTCTAACTTGTACCCGTATGTAGAATTCATATCACATATGCAATTCTCAACATACGCTAGTCTTAATTTATTATTACAACCCATCCATAATAATAATCGACTAGGGACAATTTAAGAATATGAAATATTCTAGGGTTATAAGTATGTGCAAGCGTTTATCTCATAAACGATACTTATTGGAATAACCTTAATGTGTATACATGACTCAAAATATACATCCATTGATTGGCTTTTGGGCATATTACACTAACAATCTCCCACTTGCACTAAAGCCAATCATACATGTATCTAATACCAATGGACGCAGCATGACCATCATGCTTCTGCTGTGTGAGCGGCTTAGTCAATGGATCTGCTACATTGTTCTCCGAAGGAACTCTGCACAGTCTGACATCGCCTCTATCTATGATCTCTCTAATAAGATGATAGCGTCGGAGTATATGTTTGGATCTCTGGTGGTATCTCGGTTCCTGAGCCTGTGCGATTGTCCCATTGTTGTCACAATAGAGCTCAATCGGACTCTCAATGCTCGGAACCACACCAAGTTCAGTTACGAACTTCTTGATCCAAACAGCCTCTTTCGCCGCATCTGAGGCAGCTATGTACTCAGCCTCGGTTGTAGAGTCGGCTACTGTCTCTTGCTTTGAACTCTTCCAGCAAACAGCCCCACCTCCAAGACAAAACACATAACCTGACTGCGATCTAAAATCATCCCTATCGGTTTGGAAGCTAGCATCGGTGTAACCCTTTACAACGAGCTCATCCACGCTTCCGTAAACCAGGAATGCATCCTTAGTCCTTCTCAAGTACTTAAGGATGTTCTTTACCGCTGTCCAGTGACACTCACCGGGATCAGCTTGGTATCTGCTTGTGACACTCAAAGCATAAGCGACATCCGGTCTAGTACATAACATGGCATACATGATAGATCCTATTGCCGAAGCATAAGGAATCTTACTCATCCGCTCTCTCTCCTTAGATGTACTAGGACATTGATTCTTTGAGAGAGATATGCCATGTGACAAGGGCAAGAACCCTTTCTTGGAATCTTGCATGCTAAACCTCTTTAGCACCTTGTCAATATACGTACTTTGACTTAGCCCGAGAAGCCTTTTGGATCTATCTCTATAGATCTTTATACCTAACACATAGGCAGCTTCTCCTAAGTCCTTCATCGAGAAATTCTTTCCTAACCAAGTCTTTACGGACTGTAGTGTCGGAATGTCATTCCCAATGAGCAAGATGTCGTCAACATACAACAACAAGAAAACAATGGTGCTCCCACTAACGTTCTTGTAAACACATGGTTCATCTTCGTTCTTGATGAAACTAAACTCTTTGATTACATCATTAAAACGAAGATTCCAACTCCTAGAAGCTTGCTTCAATCCATAAATGGATCTCTACAACTTGCATATCATATTGGCATTCTCTGGATTGACAAAACCTTCAGGCTGTGTCATGTACACATCCTCTAAAAGATTTCCGTTAAGGAAGGCGGTTTTGACATCCATTTGCCATATCTCATAATCATAGTATGCCGCTATAGCCAATAGAATCCGGATGGATTTAACCATGGCAACCGGTGAGAAAGTTTCATCATAGTAAATACAATGAACTTGCTTGAAACCTTTTGCAACCAATCGCCCTTTATAGGTAATCACATTACCATCCATGTCGGTCTTTCTCTTAAAGACCCATTTGCACCCAATGGGTTTTACCCCTTCGGGTGGATCAACCAAGGTCCATACCTTGTTTTCATACATGGATTCCATTTCCGAATTCATGGCCTGTAGCCACTTCTCAGAGTCCGGACCCGTAATGGCCTGCTGATAGGAAGTGGGCTCATCCTCATCTATGAGCATCACATCTCCAGCATGAGTCATGAGAAATCCATATCTCTTAGGCTCATACCGAGTCCTATCCGACCTACGCGGTCCATGTGTTATAGGCATAGGAATCTCATCCACAACTTCTTGTGGTTCTTGCCCTTGTTCCATCTCAGCCTCTATCTCTCGAACTTCTTCGAGTTCTACTTTCCTCCCACTGATTCTTCTAGAAATAAATTCCCTTTCTAGAAAAATAGCAGTCCGAGCCACAAACACTTTGTGCTCTAAAGGATTATTTCGTTTCCTTAGGGTATCCTACAAAGAGGCACTTGTAGGATTTAGGGCCGAGTTTATCCGAAGCTTCACGTCTTACGTAAGCCTCACAACCCCAAATTCTCATAAAAGACAAATTGGGACGCTTCCCAGTCCATATCTCATATGGTGTCTTTTCGACGGATTTAGATGGAACACGGTTTAGTGTAAAAGCTGCACTCAATAATGCATGTCCCCAAAACAAATGAGGAAGGTCAGCTTGACTCATCATCGAACGAACCATGTCCAACAAGGTTCTATTCCTCCTTTCGGATACACCATTCCATTGAGGCGTACCCGGCAGAGTGAGCTGTGATACTATACCACACTCCTTTAGATGATCAAGGAATTCTCGGTCTAAGTATTCACCTCCTCGATCTGATCGAAGCATCTTAATACTTTTACCGAGTTGATTCTGTACTTCATTCTTGAATTCTTTGAACTTTTCAAAGGATTCTGACTTGTGTCTCATTAGATACACATAGCCATATCTACTGAAATC
>JAKUCV010001804.1:135680-160829 GCA_028386065.3 Turnera subulata
TGGATCATACAAAACCCACTACACACTCATCATATACCCAATGATTACCCTTACGTCTATCCAGTTACGGATGACCAGGAATAATATCAAAGCATATGACTCACATGTTGGGAACCTTGATGATCACAGGTCTAAGGACAATACATTATAAGAACCGCTATCGACAAAACATATAACGTTCCATGTAGCGTTCTTTTGTGGGTCGGTCCAGTCCACAAGTTCTCTAACTTGTACCCGTATGTAGAATTCATGTCACATATGCAATTCTCAACATACGCTAGTCTTAATTTATTATTACAACTCATCCATAATAATAATCGACTAGGGACAATTTAAGAATATGAAATATTCTAGGGTTATAAGTATGTGCAAGCATTTATCTCATAAACGATACTTATTGGAATAACCTTAATGTGTATACATGGCTCAAAATATGCATCCATTGATTGGCTTTTGGGCATATTACACTAACACAAGCAAGGCTGCAAGTTTAAGGCAGCAACTTATTGGTTTTTCCCAGCGCTATGATGAATCAATTCGAGATGCTTGGGAATGGTTCAAGGGAATACTAAGAAGATGACCAAACTACCGAATTAATGAGGCCGTGCAACTTGAGCAGTTCTATTGCGGCCTATGTGATGAAGACCAAAAATTCTTGGAAAAGATGGCCAATGGTGCATTCCTAGATAAGGACTACAATGATGGTGTCGCCATTCTTGAAGCCCTATCCAAGAGAAGACCCAAGTCAGAGGAGTCAAATCCTCTGGAATAATTGGTGTAGACAGAGTAACCAAGCTAGAGGCAGAGATAGAAGCCCTCAGAAAGCAACTAGGGGCTGCTCAAGTCAAGACAGCCTCAACCACAGTCTCAGACTGTGAAGGCTGTGGAGGACCTCACGGTAAATCCAGTTGCCCACTCTTTGCCGAATGTGATTCTGAACAAGCTCACTACATCCAGCAGAAGCAAGGCCCGTGTGGAAACACTTACAATCCATCCTAGAGGAACCACCCAAACTTCTCTTGGAAGGGACCAACCGAGGAGAGGATTCTACAATAGGCCCAGTACCAGAGACAGAACCAAGGAGGACAGGCTCAGTACCAGAGGCAGAATCAAGGAGGACAGCAAGGCAACAATTCTGACATGATGAGCTTGCTGCAATCTATCCTAGAGAACCAGAATAAAATAAGCGAGGAGATTAGTCAACTCAAGTCCTACAACAGAATCCTGGAGAATCAGATTGCTCAACAAACCACTATGTCCACTGGTCAACCAGGAGCTCTTCCAGGAAAACCAATAGAGAATCCAAGAATTGAACATTCCAACGCTGTGATCCTTTACAGTGGGCGAGAATTAAGAGATAGAGTGCCAAGACCGCCTAAGGCTGTGGAGAGAACCGAACAACAAGCTTCGACATCCAACTCTGGACAGTCAGTGCAGACACAGACTGAGCCTGTGCATGAGCCTGTTAGTACTAAAAGAGCTGAGAAACAGCCCCAGACTGTTCAACCTTACCAACCTCCTCTCCCATACCCAGAAGTATACCACAAATCCAAGCTAGAGAAGTAATTCCGTAAGTTCAAGGAAATGCTGAGTAAGTTATATGTCATTGTGCCTTTAAGTGATGTGGTTACACAAATGCCTTCTTTTACTAAATTCCTCAAGGATATTTTGACAAAGAAGAATACTATTGATGATATTGAGACTGTAGCCATGACAGCCTAGGGGAGTGCTCTCATTCAACACCATCCACCCACAAAATGTTCAGACCCAAGAAGCTTTACAATACCTTGTCATATTGGGAACAAGAAGATTGAAGGAGCCCTATGTGACCTAGGAGCCAGTGTCAGCCTGTTACCACTATCCTTCACTTAAGACATGAATCTTGGAGACATCAAGCCCACAAGGATGACAATCCAACTTGCTGACCGCTTACTTGTGTATCCTGTGGGAGTATTAGAGGATGTGCCCGTGAAGGTTGGTGATTTTTATATCCCTGTTGATTTTGTGGTCATAGAAATGGCATTGGATGTCCACATACCTATCATTTTAGGACGCCTTTTTCTTGCCACGGCTAGGGCATTGATTGATGTTGAGCAAGGAAGGATGACACTGAGAATTGAAGAAAAAATGATAAATTTCAGTATGCTGCAGGCCTCTAAGTCAGATTCGAGCTTTGGCCCTGCTACCAGGTTGGCACTATGGATGACAACAATAAGTCAATACGACAGTCTGTCCACCAGTCTGTTCAACAGCAGCCACCTATCAACCAAACTGGAGCTGATGATTTTGCACCAAATATTGAGATAAAACCTCTCCCTCCAAAGTTGAATGAAGTGCATTTGGATAGAAATGGGAACACTGTAGTTTACAAGAAAAAAATCACAAAAAGGCACAATGGTCAAAACATCAAGCGTGCTTTCAAGAAGGAAGACCAAGTCCTTTTCCGTGGTACAAGACAATCCAAGTGGTCTGGTCCGGAATAAAGGATTTTTTGGTACCTGTACTTGGCCACGATTTAGTTTTCGGTACATGTACTGAAATTTCATGATTTTTGGTAGCTTTACTTGGTAGTTTTCAATAATTTTGGTACTTCCAGTCACCGGAGACACGCGTCCAATTTATGTGAGGCCACGTCATCTCAGGGTCAACCCCACCCGGGTTCTACCAATTTGACCCGAAACCACAAAAAACCGACCCAGGGTGTAACGCCCCGATTTTTCGTAAATTACTTCTATGGAATTTCTAGACTTTTTGGAATTTAATTTTCAAATTTATCCTCGTGATATTTTCGGGTATTTATGGTCAAGTCAATATTTGTTTTTATCCTCGTGAATTATTATTATTATTATTATTATTATTATTATTATTATTATTATTGTTGTTGTTGTTGTTGTTGTTGTTGTTGTTGTTGTTGTTGTTGTTATTAATTCTATGGGGGAGTTACTCATTATCTAAGGATTAAAATTGAATTTTAGTTGAATTAATGTATAAAACACATGTACCGGTGTAGTTTCGACCTAAACTACGTCGTTTTGGGGAGCTCATAACATAAAGCACAAGCATGGCTTGCGTGTTGACCAGCCTGTTTGACTTGTTGACTTGAGAAGTTAAAAAAAAAACAAAACAAAACGACGCCGCTTTGTGTGCAGGGCTGAACCCTAGGGTTTCCCTAGGTTTAAATTCTTCTCTTTTCTTCTCTCTCCTTAGTTTTCTTTCCACCTTCTCTCTCCTGAGTGCGGCTGCCCCTTCTTTTCTTTCTCTCCTTCCTCTTTTCTCTTCCTTCTCATTTACAAATCGCCGCCGCCCGACAAGATGTCGTCGCCACCGCCATATTTTCTCTTTTCTTCTCGTTTTCTTACAAGGGTTGCTGGTGGTTGACGAGTGAGGGTTATTATTATTATTATTTTTTTTTTTTACAAGGACGATGGTTGGTGCTGGTGACCAGACTTGAGTGGTTTCAGTGGAGGATTCGGGTTCTTGGTTTTTAGGCACGGGCAGAACTAATAATCGGGTAACGACCATTTTTTTTTCCTACCTTTTTGTTTATCGACGAGTTGGGTTTTCTTTACTATAAACTATGGTTGTCCTTTTGTTTGTGGGTAATCATGTGTTGGGTACTGCAATTGTTTTCCATTATGGCACCAGATTGTTTATCCATTAGTCACAAATGCGTTAATTAAATAATAGGACGGGTAATTTTGCTTGGCAACTCTGGTTAAACACAACACGTGGTTTTTCCTCTTATGGCACTCTCACATGTTTATTTTGGAGAAGTAGTGTTTGCATCCCTATGGATTTGTGTCAAGAGCAGAAGTGTTTACACGAGTTCTTACAAGTTTCAATCACCCGTTCTCATTTAATCTTTAATTGATACTTTCTGATTGTGAGTTGACACTTAGTGGCATGGTGGAGTAGTGTTCTTGAGCATTTAATAAATTGAACCGGTGGATTGTTCTCAAAAGTAGTTTTTGGGTTTCAATGAGGCTATTAAATCATTGTTTGAAGATCCATGGTAAATTATGAATTTGTTTTGGGTCTGATTCAAAATAAATTGGTAATAGCCTAGTGGGTAGAGTATTACATTTATTACACAATGCATCCAGGTTTTCATATAATTTTATAAATGGTTCCTTAAGGACAGTGATATAATTAATGTTCCTGGTCCAGGGAGGATTAAACCGTATATGCAATTATCGAATGTAAAATATGAATGTATCTTGAGCTTTAAAGTCTACTCGGAAATGGGGTAGAGTAGCAGGTCTTGTGTCCAATACTCGGAAGCTATGTTCGTTCCATCTTTGAGTTTCAAAGGATTTATTCTTAAAGAGACTATTGGTAATGGGAACTGGAACAAAGGGTTTTAATTAATCATTTTGATTATACATTTTGGGCAAAAGGTTCATGGAGATAAGTGAAGTGCTGTTACCCAATGGTTCAGGCTGATAATATACGTATTAATATAATATGCATATATACTCTAGTTTGGTATCAAGCTTTCAAATGTGTTTTTTATAAAAAAAATAATACGGCTTAGCCTTTAGTTTCTTTTAGTTTCCTGTGTCTTTTTGAGGACATAAAACAATGAGTTTATATAAGTAAGTACACAGCATGCTTGCATCTTTTATCTTTTGAATGAATATATAAGTGGAACATGTGACTACATGTTTAGGCACTGGAAGTACTTGAGGAGTAGCCGGATGGATTGCTAGCTTCTAGATGGTTTCAGGTGAGGACATATAAACCTTTGTATGCGTACTGCCTACAATACTCGGTTATTTGTTGTGGTTCAATAAGTGATAACATTTGTTTGGCATTTATAGCTGTATGTGTGTATGCCTGTTGTGTTGATGTTGTTGTTGCACGGTGTATCATGATGATGATATCTTTCTTGTTGAGTGCCTAATTATGTGAACTGTGAGCCTATATGATATGGTATGCTAGTTGAGCATGATATGTTGTTATGATTAAGAAATGATATATGACTTTGTGGTTCGTCTGGTGACTTGAGGGCTGAAGGCCCGGACTTGAGGATAAGATATTAAAACCACACAATCTTGTTTGATCATAACGTATGGCACAACTCTTTAAGCATAATTGAGAATAGCATACAATAATAATTCTACTGTGGGGCTGTTGACCGGTTGGTTCGAGCGGGAAGTGATACCCCTCGGGATTTCATGCGGTTTAGCATGGTATATGCGGTTTAGCATATGGGTCTGTTATGACCGGTTCTACCTCCCTCTTTCTACCTCCCCCTTTCTACCTCCCTCTTTCTCTCTGTCTGTCTCTCTCTCTCTATGATGATATTTGGGCTTGGGCCCTGGTTGTATATGGGCTTATGCCCTGGTTGTCTGATCAGATGGGACCGAGCTCGACGCACACAGTAGAGGGCCCTAATAAAACATTCAACCCTAATAACAATAAAGTACAATGATAATTAAGTGATTAAAGATCAGTGTTGATTTGAAGTCTGATGATGACTTGTATTGATCATTGTATAGTTGATTTGTATTTGTATACACTGGCTTATTTGTTTGCGGTGAGACAGTGGTTGGTCTCACCCCCTCACAGTCTTTTACAGGTTAACTGCTCATTGAGCAGTGGTGTATATCAGCAGGTGGCGGTGCTTTCCTCCTCGGGTCGGATCCATAGGGTTCATTGCATGCATGTTGCTACGTATTTTTGGTTTTTCCGCTGCGTACTTGATTCCATTGTATTATTTATTATTTGATTAAATGTTGATCATGTTATTGATATCATATCCCGAGTAGAAGGGCATTTTGGTCACTTCTCATGTTGTAATTAAATTAATTGGTTATTTGGGATACGGGTGTTTAGTTCATGATTTTCGTGTCCCGGGATTGATAAGGGCAATTTAGTCATTTTATATTCAATTTTTTTATATTAATAAATTGGGACACGGGTGTTTCAGTTGGTAGCGGAGCAGGCTGTAGTTCCTTTGGGATGTGTTCGTATGTTTTATGCTCTTATATGCATAAGTCTGCTCTTTTTGGGTCGTCTATTGCATTGTCATATGCATTCATATAGTGAGTCGTATTATGGATCCGGTGGAGGACACACACCTACTGAGGGTCGGAGTGACCCGGTATTGTCGTTGAAATGACACGTTTGCCTTTATGGCTTGGCTGTAGCAAAGTTTATTTTGGGGAATATCCACTGTTTTGTCAGAGTCGGTGTAGACTCCTGACTCTTTGCTTGTGTCTTTTGTCTGTGTGGAACTGGCCAATACAAGTAAGAACCATCAATCTGAGCTCGGATGTTAATTCTGTCAGGAGATGATCTTATGTGATACTTCTGGATTTGAATTCTTGTGATCTTGGTGATCATGTTGTTTGTGGTCTTATTTACTGAGCTCGAGGATTTGAGTTTACGTGTGAAATGATTGTATGGATTTAATCTTATTCGAGTTGATAACTTCTCGAATTGATTTGAGGTTGATCTAATGGTATTTTTGGGGAGATGTCTTTCAATAATACCTGAGGTTCTTAACTTGGTTGAGATTTAAGGTATTGATGGAGTTTATGATTAAAAAGTTTGGATCATGAATGGTTGTTGAAGTTATCGCTTATATGCAGGTTGAAGATATCGATAGTGTGTTCATATTGAAGTTTGACTTTTAGCAGTGATGTAATTGGGAGTTTTGATTATACTACTCATGTTGAGGTTTAGGTTTACTCATCTCTTGTGGATATTGATGATGTTTGAGTCATAAGGCTGGATTTGTGAGCTTGTCTTGGGCGATGTGAGTTAAATCTCTGGAGTATGATAAGGTAAGTGTTGGAATGAACTTGTAATATTTGGGTTCTTTAACAAAAGCGTTGTGATGATCGTGGTAATTATGGTTGAGGAATAGATTTATAAGTATGAGTTATGCAGAAATGTTTGGGTGTTGGGGAATCCAAAGTATGGAATTATAATTATGGCCTCATATAAATTCGACACGTGTCTCCGGCGACCGTCCGGCCACCGGAAGTACCAAAATTCATGAAAACTACCAAGTACAGGTACCAAAAAACATGAAATTTCAGTACAGGTACCAAAACCCAAATCGAGGCCAAGTACAGGTACCAAAAAAATTCTTTATTCCGGTCTGGTCCATTTACTATTCTTCATTGTTTCCCTCATGGAGAGATGGAGATTGAAGGGGACGGGGTCAGCCCGTTCATAGCCCATCGAAGGAGGTTGAAAATTTATCACCCTACCATGGGCGCTTTCAGGGAGAATCAACCTCGCCAAAATCCACCTCTCAACTAGTACAATGGGGAAGTGTCCAGCTAAAAGACGTAAAAGAAGCAGGCACTTGGGAAATCCAAGTGTGGTAATTTTCAAGTTTTCTTTTACTTTCTTTCAGTTTGTTCTTTTCATTTTCCTTTGTGTGTTTTGTTATCAGGTATTGCAATTCGATGGAGGGAGGAATCATAAAATCAGAAATTTGTCAGGGAAGTTCATCTACACCCTTTTGATAGTTAACCTCAATTATTTTGCAAGAAGGGTATTCTGATGCTTACACATGCTCACCACATGCTGAGCCTTTGTCGAACTTCTGCCTTATTCTAACACCTCCTCTCTCCCCACTACTACAGCACATGATAATCTAGTCTAGGATAACTCAACCCCACGACACATAGCTTGACTCTCAGTTTGGGGTATTTTTGTGTTAATGTATCTTACACTAGCCCCTTTTGATTTTTGGTAGTGTGTTTCTTTTCTTTGTGTGTCTTTGTTATGGCATTGCACCCTGTTTTGTTTTGTCTTTGCAGTGAGGACACTGCAGATTTTCAGTTTGGGGTATTTTAGGGTGAAAATTTGCCATTTTATTACTTTTTGTATTTTCTGATGTCCGTCCAACGCAATTTCAATTGTCATCTATTTTTATTATGTTTCTCCCAATGTGAGTCTGTCCTTATATTTATGCACTCTCTTTTGTTCCATTTAATTCTGCTCAGGTTCTAATCTCATGACTTGTCTTATTTTTCCAAAAAACAAGCAGAACAGGAATAATCAAGCAACTGCATTCCATGAATTCTGTCAAAAGAGAAGGATTCTGTTAAAGAATTTTCTAAATGAAATAGGATCAGCATGTTTACCCTAGAACATGCCCTTACCTCTGTCAAGGAAAAATTTAAGCAAGATCTACAAGCAAGGAAAGGATCTAGGCCATCTTTGGCACACCAAAAAGACTACACCAACCCACGCTTCACTCATCAACCCTTACAACCCCATTTGAGCCAATCAAGATGGCCCCCATTTCATTCAATTCTCCTGCACAGTCCACCCTCAACCATTTGCAGCCATAAGCAGGGGCCATCAGTGTCTAAAGGCACAAACTCCTCCAAACAGCCTCACCCTGTCGATGAGCCTGTGAGCAAGATTTGATCAAGATTAGAAAAAGAGATGACCCATACTCAGCCAGTGCAAAAATTAAAACGCCACCAGATGCACGAACTCCATCCATCCCTTGAAAAAGAAAAAGAGAAAAAGAAACATATGGGAAGAAGAAAAAAAAAACAAAAAATAAAGAAAGGGGGGAAGGACAAGGGCAGCATCTGGAAAAATCATACTCCACCAAAGAACACAAATCCACTCCATCTGTTGGAGTCAGTGGTTACATCAAGAATGACTGAAGCATTGGGACACAGTTGCTAAACGACATGAGAACTTAGAAAACACAAACAACCTCTACACTGTCTCAAGCTGTTCATGAACAAGAACAAAAGAACCGAGCTCACAAGCCATTGACCCTTGCACAAACCATCTACCTTTCTTTGACAACCCTCACCCAGCCTCAATACAACACAGATAAAGTCCTCGTGATCCTAGCTTGATGACTTACGCACATTAGTAGAGACAAGAGGTAATCGGTCTGCATATGAGGTATTGTTTTTTCACTTTTCAATCTTTAACTGAACCTCTCAAATGACAAAAGGAATGGAGGCTAGTTGCAGAATTATTTCTGTGATTTTTACAAAAACTACTGATAAGAAATTTGATTAGAATTGATGCAGCTTTGAAGAAAAACAAGAGGATACTTGAATTGGGACACCACAAGGAAGGAACCTAGTGAAAATCTGATGCATTAGAATTGTCTTTACTTCCTTTCGAAATCATGCCCTCTTTTCTCTTCTTTTTTGTTTGCTTGAGGACAAGCAAAGTCTTTAGTTTGGGGTAACACGTAATGGATACATTAGAATTATATTTTACTTCCAAAGCATAAGAGTGCTTGGAGAAACCCTACTTCTCTAAGCCTAGAAATCACTAGAGTAGCTATTATTCTGGTGAAATCTTGTGGAGAGGAGCAGCAAGGAGTTGATAGCAAGTGGAGATCAAGAGAAGAGCATAAAGAAGGGGGCACAACCCCGGGGGTGAAAAGGGGGTGATCCTGAGTAAAAATCCTTGGTACATGCAATCTCAGTAAATTGGCAATATCTGGAGCTCTATACGTTGGATTGCTGCAATTTTGGTGTCCCTAAGCAAAGAGAGAGATCTGCAACTTTGATGTTGAGCCTAGAAGCTAATTCGGTCGTATTCTTTATTATTTTTGCTATTGAAATTGACGCAAAATTGAGCAAAGGAGTGGAAGAAGACCCGGGTTAGAGAGCACCCAATCGTAAGGAGCTAAAGGAGGAAGCTAAACTCTGATCCTTGTTTGCTGATTGAAGATTTGATGCTGCTACTAATGCTTTTATTGTTGGATGATGTTTTGTTAGAACTACGTGGCTTTGACCCCGATCACTCGTGTACGTAGGTAGTCTCAAGTTGCCAATGTGATGCAAGCCAAATTATGTGTTTTTTTTTTTGTTGCTGTGATGTTGACGTTGAGCTGTTGTGATGTTGCAGTTGTGTTGTGTTGTGATGCCATTTAAGAAGTACGTGAGCTTTGAACCCGGTCGCCGAGGTACATAGACAATTCTGGTGGTAGAGTCTCAAGCTCAATTATGATTTATTTTCAGTTTTGTTTTTGCTATTGTTGTTGTTGTTATTGTTGTTGCATATCACATACTTTGATCATCAATTGCACAGAATTTCACCCTAAACATGGATGGGTGCCTAACATCTTCCCATCGATGACGAATCCCTGAATCCAACATCTTTAGTTCGCTATGATCGGTTGCCTTATAAAATTGATGCTTAAGAAAGGTTTTTCCTTGAATTTTACCCAATAATAAAATTCGGATGGCGACTCCATTGATGTTGGATTGACCCTTAAGAAGATGGTGTAAGGATATGGTGAGAGATCAATCTATTTTTTGTCGGGTCCTTACAGTCGGCGACTCCACTGGGAAGCAAAGGGTTCAAAAAATTTTGTGCAATCGTTGATTAATGTATGCCTTTTTGTTTGTCATGTGCGTGCCTAGCTTCAAGAGTTATGTGTGAAGCTTCTACCATAAGAGGGTAAGAGGATCTGACTCTGTTGCATTCCGTCTTATGGGGTAAATGGCTTGAGTGAACCTATGTCTCGCCACTTAGCAATGATATGAATTAATATGACTGCGACCTCATGCGACGTCCTACGTCACATGTGGGATAGGCTAAATTATCCCTTACTGGTGGTCCTTTGGTCCCCAACCAGCTACATACCCGAGCATCTCATGCATAATAAATCAATACATGGTATGTGCATACATGTGTTTGTTGTGGATTCAAGTATATATAAATAGAGTGTCTTTTGATTTAATATAACCTAAAAACCAAAAAAATACAAAAAAAAACAAAACCAAAACCCCCCAAGAAAAAAGAGAATGAGTGATGAATAGTCCCATGGGTACTCGGAACCCTTACTTCTGCCCTTTGGATACTAGGGCAACATGAGTGAGACTGGAGTGGAAGGTCTGGCCAAGATTAGGGAGACTCATGCTATGCTTTCAGATCCGACTATGGTGGAGTTGCTTGGGAGGTTGAGAAAGCAAAAGATACCGGTTGCAGGGAGTGAAGGCGAGGAGGTTTCAAGGGTAAGCACTGGAAAGAATGAGCCGTCGACATCAATTCTGCGGCGCAAGAAGATAAGGACGAGAAGGAAAAGCTCCGGATATTGGAAGCATTAGTGTGAACACCCAAATTTGACCCATGTATTTTCTACTAAATTCGATTTCAAACATGTTTGAACTTAGGATTAATGAGATGATTTGATCTTAGGTTAAGGCATAGTAAAAATTTGATTTAGTAGAATTAATGTATTTTGGTAATTTAAACCTATATGTGTTCGAACTCTAGGATTAATGAGATAATTTAATCTTAGGATAAGATATATATTAAGTTTTATTAAACTGGGCTTTCTTATTTAGTTTCAAATCCAATTACGATGAGATGATTTATTTTTGGGTTAAGAATAAAGTTAGAGGCCTAGGTTAATGAAATGAGAATTCTCTAGAGTTTTGATAGCGTTCTTAACCCACACTAAACACTACGATTAACACGCAAGCGCATAGTGTTTGTTATAACAATCAAGGTCGATCCCACAGAGAACAGTTTAAGTACTACGTCAATAACAACTTGTAATTATTTAGGAAGATCAATTATTGATGAGAGTTGGTAGCTAAAATCAAAATTAACAAAGTAATAAAAATAAAAAGTAAAATCGGCAAAGGGTGGTAGATGTCGAGTAAAGCAATAATAAAAACAACCTAGGAGCTCGGGGTTCACGCAATCACTACTTATGCAAATAATATTTCCGATTATGATCTTGGATGTCGATTGATTATTGTAGGCTAATTGTCTTAAAGTATTAACTCTAAGCTCTCGCATGTTGAATCAATTATTCAGTCCATAACTACCTAGTTCTCACTAGCACAGTTTGTAACTAAATTCATTACGCATGGACAATTTATCAAACTTAAGAATAGCTATCAGCTTTCGCATCTCTAGTCTTCTAATCAATCTATGATGTTCAGATCTAAAACCTAATCAACAACTCAGCTCTAGCATGTTGCCATCAACAAAGATTCAGATCTAAATTAATGTAAACTTGGTAGCTAAGCAAGCAACAAACAATTCAGTACACGTAGATCAAACAAACACAACAAATTCCAAGAACAATAACTGAATAATATTATAAAGGCATAAGAGTAATTGGCTACATTCCTATTCCTAGATTAAGAGATTAGTTCCACAGAAAAGTAATAAAATCAAAATCAACACAAGATTTCATCATGGAATCAAATAACAGAAAAACCGAAAAAAGGAGAAGGTGTAGTCGATTTCTGCAGAAAGACTGGTGTCGACTTCTGCTGCTCCTTGATCTCCAATTTTGTGCTTCTAAAACTGATGATTTTATGCCTCTAGATCTTCAATATCTTGCCAGAAAGTTAAGGGGAATAATCTTTGAGCCTTGCTAGAGAATTCAGCACCACCTAATAGAAAGAAAGAGAAGAAACCCTAATCCTATTAGTGTGTGTGACCTAAACCCTAAACAATTTGGTAGAGCTTCACCCCCTGAACTCGGCCTCTTGAATATGATGCCCCAAGGGGTGAATTTTATAGTGGTTTTGATACTGGGGGTCGTCCAAGGGTCTCCTTCTTTGAATTGGAATAGAATTCTTTACTTGCACTCCAAGTTGGACTTTTGCATATTTTTTGAGCCGAAAAGTGCTCGGCACTTATTGACTAGAAGACGTCCGAACTGGGTGTTGGGCTATTCTACAAAGTTCTAGAGAATTCTCTAAGCTTTCTTTTCATAAGAAGAACTCCTCAATTAGGCTTATGTAGCTCAAGATATCATCAAAACACTGGGCCTAGGTCGGTGCAGAAATCCTTGTTTGTCTGGGCCAAAATTGACTGAGTGCTCCTCCTAGTAGACATGTCCAAAAATTATGAAATTTAATCCATAGAAAGCTCTGGAAGTCTAGTTTCGTCTTCAATTTGTCTCACTTAATTTTAATTCCTAGAACTCCCGGAATGTCCAAAATAGTTGGTTGTGCTTACTGCAGAAAGTTTCCTAAATTGGGTCTGGTTTCCATACGTGGCTAAAAAGTTTCCATTCTTCAATAAAAAAGATAAAATCCTGATAAAAACACTTAATCAGAAAAATTGGAATACTAATTGACACAAAGCATGAAAACACACAATAATATAAAGATTATACACATAATCGATCAACAATACATAAAAAAAGCCTTTCAAAACCATCATAAAAATACTAACATTTAGATGTTATCAAATCTCCTCAAACTTAAACTTTGCTTGTTCTCAAGCAAAAAAAAACAAAATAAACCAAATGAGATTTTTGAAAATCTCCACAAAGTCACACAATCAAAAAGAATTCATATCAAGACTTCCAAGATAATTTCCAGGAGCATATGAAAAACATTTAAGGTCAAATGCCAAGAAAGAAAGAAAATCTCATGAAAAAGCATCCATGCCATAGCTAGACTCACCCGCACAAGCTTTCACACAAATCACTTAGCAAAAATCAACTTACCCATATGCATGCAAGAATGAATTGACATCATGAAAATTTTGAAAAATAAGTCCCATAGGCAAATTCCAGAAGTTAATTCCACTATTATGAATAAACATTCTCAAAAATATCAATATGACTTTACAAAGGATTGTAATGGAGTTCTGGGTAAAGATTGATCAAAGAAAAGGTATATAGGGAATCAAAGTTAAAAAATTCACTTAAGAAAAGATTGCAATGAGCATTATCAAGAAGTTGAAAAGAATTCTCAAAGTGCAAGTCTTGAAGTAAAATCCGTCATGTGATCATCAAAAGAAATCCAACTTGTTTCAGGAACCATTGATTGCGCAATTTTCATCTCTTTTTGGATTTTTTTTCTTTTTGAATCGACTTTGCCGATTTTTTTGTTTTTTGTTGTTTTTTTCTGCGATTGATATTCCATAACATACTTGAAAAAATTGAAAGTGCAAACATCTTCAATGCATAGACCTTCTTGGATGTGAAAAATACGGTACAATTGCACTTATCATAGAAAAAAATCTTGATAAAAACACATAACAAAAATCTCTTAAGGAACTTTGAAAAATATGGGTATGGAAAATGAAAGAAAAGAATGATAGCCATAAGGTTTTAAAGGGTTAAAAGGTGGGTAAATACGGATAATGAAAGAAAAATTAGCTACCATGATTTAGGCTCAAAGGGGTTAAACAAGGGATAATGATAAAGGATAGGCTTTTTGGCTTATTGGTTTAAACAAAGAATGCCTAAACCATCTCTTTCATTGAGCATCTATGAGAAAAATTCGCTTAGAAAAGTTCTGAAAACTTGTTCTAGTACATATATGTTGACGTCAAAAATTTTGAAAAATAATGCATAGGGTGTGTCGAAAAATGTTAAGCAAAGAATGCTAGAACTTGCATGAATTCATCATAACTAAACATGAACACAAGATCAATCAAAAGTCAAACTTCTTGATCTAAAAGAAAAAGATTTCAAAAACTCAAAGTAACTCTCTTGGTTATCCATCAACAATAATCATCTTGATCATAGAATGGTGGGTTTGAAAAAAAATTGAAAAACAAAGAGAAATGTTTTTGGAATTTTGGAATTTTTTTATTTTTGAAGACGATTTTGAAAAAAAAATTTGAAAACAATTTGAAAACTAAAGTTAAAAACGAATTTAAAAACAATTTTTGAAAAAGTAATGGGTTTTTACTAGTAATCTAGAATCAATGATATGCATACTCAATATATTAATGTCAAAAACATGTTCTTTATTGACACTAAAAACAAAAAAACAACCAAATTGCAAAGAAATATGTTTTCCCTCCTCAAACTTAAATCGGACAATGTCCTCATTGTCAAAGAAAAAGAGAAACAATGGATGGATAGGCACAAAGGAGATGCACTCTCCTCAAACTTAGATAGAAACATGTATAGCACATAAAAAAAGATAATCCAAGTAAGAGAGAAAGTAAACTTAGGCTAAAAAGAGTGGGAGAATAAAAGAAAAATCAAGAAAAACCTAAATAAGCTGGGGTGTAGAAATCGGCACTAGGGGTTGAAGCACTAAAATTTGAATGTTTTTTGTATGGAAAAATATGAGACATATGGGTTGCAGTTTTAGTGCCCAAAGGCGGTGGAATGGTGGGGTGTTGGTGCCGAAATGCCACTCCTAAGGGTGCTAGGAAACCACCTCAAATTTGGAATCAAACTAGAGGTGCTCTTTCTCCTAAGAATAAAAAATCCCTAACCTAAATAAAATCTAAAACTAAATCCTAATCCTAAAAACTAAAGGAATACTAACCTATATATATTTTTGGTAGGTCTAGGATTAACTAAAAAAATCGCAAAGGGGTGCTTAAAAATTTGGAGTCGGTTGCATGCGCTCCTTGTGCTCTCGGGTCGGCGTGCCTTTGGTGCAGATGGGCGCGCCTTCGCGTGCGCTGCTGTGTCGTCCTCCTTATGCGCCATGGTGCGCGAATAGGTACGTAAACCTAATTTTTTTATTTTTTAAATTTTTTTCTGAAATATTTTTTTTAATTTTTTTTGTTGTTTTTTTTGATTTTTTCCCTGATTTTTATCTTTTTTAATGGATTATGAAAAAATGAAAAATCCTAGGCTACTAGAAAAATAAAGGAAATCCTAAAAATTAATTCTAAAAATTGTCTCCTCAAACTTAGCCTAAAATTTACTATGAACGTGCCATCGGAACCTAAGGGTATGTGCTATATGTATATGAATGCATCACAACAAATAAAATCCAACAAAGCACTAAAGCAAATCATCACACAAATTACGCAGAAAATTAAAATTTTGAGTTTATGAAAAGCTTCTCTGGTCAATTTGATAAAGAATTCGTCTTGACCCTTCTTGATTTGGTTCATCTCTCTTTGGAAAATTCTTTATTTCTTGCAATTTGTATAGACTCAAAAGCAAAAACTAAAATTAATAAAAATAAAAGACTCAAAACACTAATTTACCTTAATTTGTGGGTTGCCTCCCACATAGTGCTTCTTTATAGTCTTCTTAGCTGGACTGGCTCGGAGGTTGGTTATGGTGGATCATGGAGCTTCTCAGTGAATCGCCTCCCTTGAAAAAAGCCATCATAGAAAATATTGAGCCTTTGGCCATTCACTTTGAAAGTTCCATCTCTTTCGTTGTATATTTCCACATCTCCATTTGGAAGTAGGTTTGATACCTTGAATGGTCCCGTCCAAGGGAATTCAGCTTTCCTTTCCATCTGGAATCGTAAAGCAGCACCTTGTCCCCTTGCTTAAACTTTCGTTCCTTCAAATTCTCCACTGATATCAAAGGCTTTGTTGAAACTTGACAAAAACTTGCTTGTTGCGTTACTACCACAATATCTACACCCTTTTCTGAAAAAGTGCCGCGATTAGTTGAGGTAGAGGATATTGATGCAACTTGCTTCTGAATTATTTCTTCATGCAACTTCAAGTTTCGTCCATTCACCTTAAAAGCTCCTTTCTCTTTGTCCCAAACTTCCACAGCTCCATGGGGAAGGCTTTTTGATACCATGAAGGGTCCAGACCGTGCATCAAATTTAGCACTAAAATGCATCACCAACTCACCTTCCACGAACTCTTGCTTCCTGATAATCTTTATTTTTCAATTTTTTTGTTTGTTTTTTTCTGATATTTTTGATTTTTAATTTTTTAATTTTTATCTTCTTAATGGATTATGGAAAAATGAAAAATCCTAGGGTGCTAGAAAAATAAAGAGAATCCTAAAAACTAATCCTAAAAATTGTCTTCTCTAATTTAGCCTAGTTTGTTATGAGCTTGCCATCGGAACCTAAGGGTATATGCTAAATGTATACGAATGCATCAAAACAAACAAAATCCAACAAACCACTCAAGAAAATCATCACACAAATTACGCAGAAAAGTAAAAGTTTGAGTTTAAGAAAAGCTTCTTGGTTAATTTGATGAAGAATTTATCTTGACCCTTCCTCAATGTGGTTGATCTCTCCTCGAAAAATTCCTTTCTTCTTGCAATCTGCATAGACTATAAAATAAAAAAAAAAATTAATAAAAATAAAAGACTCAAAACACTAAAACTACCTAAAATTGTGGGTTGCCTCCCACACAGTGCTTCTTTACTGTCGTCTTAGCTGGACCAGATGGATGGGCGGTTATGGTGGATCATGAAGCTTTTCGGTGAATCGCCTTCCATGAAAATCGCCTTGATTGTAGACTTCCAACCTTTGACCATTCACTTTGAAAATTCCACTTCTTTCACTCCATATATCTACTGCTCCATGCTGATAGACCTTCTTTACAATAAAAGGTCCTGACCATCTCGATCTCAGCTTCCCAGGAAATAGTTTTAGTCTTGAATTGTACAGTAAAACTTGGTCACCTTCCTTGATTTCTCACCGAATGATATGCTTATCGTGCCATGTCTTTGTTCTTTCTTTGTAGATTCTTGCATTTTGATAGGCATCTAATTGCAATTCTTCAAGCTCATCAAGTTGAAGTAGACGCCTTTCCCCAGCTTTCTTCAAATCGAAATTAAGAGCCTTTATTGCCCAATAAGCTTTGAGCTGGATTTCTACTGGCAGATGGCATGACTTTCCATAGGCCAAGTTGTATGGAGTGGTCCCTATTGGCATCTTGTATGCAGTTCGGTATGCCTATAGTGCATCGTCTAACTTTGATGACCAATCCTTCCGGTTAGGATTCACTGTCTTCTCTAGTATCCTCTTTATTTCCCGGTTAGAAACCTCAGCTTGTCCACTTGTTTGTGGATGATATGGTGTTGCAACCTTGTGCTTCACTCCGTATTTCCTCAATAACTCCTCAAACCTCTTATTGCAAAAGTGTGTCCCACCATCACTAATGATTGTGCGTAGAGCACCAATTCAGGTGAAAATATTCTTTCTGAGGAAATTAATAACTGTCTTTCCATCATCATGAGGCACTGCTACTGCTTCTACCCATTTAGACACATAGTCTACCGCAACTAGGATGTATCGATTATTGAACGATGCGGGGAATGGCCCCATAAAATCGATACCCCAAACGTCAAAAAGCTCTACTTCTTGAATTCTTGTTGCGGCATCTCGTTCCTCCTACTGATATTCCCTGCTCTTTGGCATTTGTCGCATGCTTTCACAAAGGATTTTGCATCAGAAAACATCGAAGGCCAATAAAATCCCGATTGCAATACCTTCGTGGCAGTTTTCCACGCACCAAAATGTCCTCCGTAAGGTGCGGCATGACAATGCTCCAGAATTGCCTTACTTTCAACTTCAGAAATGCATCTCCGAATGATGTTGTCATTGCACCTCTTGAAAAGTAGCAGCTCTTCCGAAAAATAGTCTCGCACATCGGCAAGAAATTTCTTCTTTTGATGCCATAAAATCCCTGGTGGTAGAATTCCGCTTACAAGGTAGTTGAAGAAATCGACGTACCAAGGAGTTTCTTTAGTCTAAAACGCATTCACCACGGCGAGGTAATCATCCTGCAGTGCGCCATTGATCAGCTTCTCCTCTTCTCGCTTCTCGTCAATCACAGTACCATCATTAGAATCAACTCGGAAACAACTGTCTTCTTCAAGTGGTCCTTCGGTTGCACGAAAGACATTGAACTCGATTTTTTCATTCCCAATCCTCAAAGTAAGCTTTCCATCACGAACATCAATTTGAGCTCCAGCAGTAGCTAAGAATGGCCTCCCAAGAATAATCGGCATTTGAAAATCACTTTCCATGTCGAGCACCACAAAATCGACTGGCACAAAGAACTTCCAAACCTTGATTGGAATATCCTCCAATATCCCCACTGGATATTTGACAGATCGATCCGCAAGCTGAAGAGAGATGGTAGTCGACTTCATGTCTCCAATATCTAGCTTCTCAGCAATTCGCTTTGGAATAAGACTAACACTGGCTCCCAAATCACGTATAGCTTGCTTAATGCACATAGAACCAATATCGCAAGGAATAGAGAAACTTCCAGGGTCCTTCAGTTTCGGCGGCAGCTTATTCTACAGGATTGCACTGCAGTCCTTCGTTAAAGCCACTGTCTCGTTATCTTCTAGCTTCCTTTTCCTAGAAAGAATTTCCTTGAGAAATTTAGCATAAGCAGACATATTTTGAAATTACTTCAGTAAATGGAAAATTAATATGCAATTTCTTTAAATGTTCAAGAAATCTCCTGAATTGTTCGTCTTTTTTGCCCTGATGAAATTGCTGTGGGAATGGAACCGGTGGTTTATAAGCTTTCACTTCAGGCCATATCTCTTTCGGTTGCTCTCTTTTCTGCTTAGCTAGCTTCCACTTGGGAATCCATTTCTCTTGCTCTAGCTTCTTTTCCTCTACTCCCTTTTCAGGTAACTGCTTCTCTGCTTTCGGTTGCTCATCTTCTTCTTCTTACTTAATGATGGTGTCGGCTTTATCTTCTTTAGGTGGATAGGGATCATCTAATTGCTTGCTACAGCCTTGACTTGCTCCCTTGGATTGACTGTGGGTTGTCCTGGTAGGTTTCCTGGTGTCCTCATAATCGCCTCTGCTTGCTGCGCAAGTTGCGTCTCAAGCATCTTCGAGTGAGTCTCCATATTCGCCATCCGATTTTTGAATCCTTGTATCATCTCCGTTTGTATACGTTGAGTCTCCATTATGGCTTTCATCATAGATGTAAGATCCATGTCTTCATTCTTTGGAATTTGCATGCTTGAACTCTTCTGCCCATAATCGTTCCTTTGAAAGTTGCCTTGCTGATTCTGGTTGGTCTCTTTGCATGAAAAATTAGGATGATTCCTCCATTCTGGATTGTATGTGTTGGCGTAGGGTACTCGTTGTTGTTGGCGTTGATGAATGTAGTTCATCTGCTCAATCGTCAACTCGTCTCCGGTTGGACAATTCATTGAATTGTGTCCAACACCTGCACATTTATCACATACTAAACTCGGCATAACAGCAACAACACATAATTTTACCTGCTGACTCAAAGAATCTAGCTTCGAATTAAGCATTGTCACTGTCTCCACTTCAAGAATTCTAGCTACTCGCTTGTTGTTTGATCGTGAAGAGCTCTGGTAACTGTTACTCGCCATCTTCTCCAACTTCTGATACTCCACATCTGGTGCTTGCGCCATGAATGCCCCTCCTGAAGCTGCGTCCAAACTCGTGCGCAAAGGCTCATTTAAACCATTGAAGAAAGATTGAACTACAAGCCATTCGGGTAATCCATGTTGCGGGCATCCTTGAATAAGATCCTTGTAACGTTCCCATGCTTCGCAGAAACTTTCTCCATCGAATTGAGTGAATGATGTAATCTTGCTCCGGATACGTGCTGCTTTATCAGGTGGATAGTATTTTGCAAGAAAAGCCTTTGAAAGCTCCTCCCTCATCTTGTATGTTCCAGCTGCTCCTGATTTCAATCAGTTCTTAGCCTTGCCTAGCAAAGAAAACGGGAATAAACGAAGTCGAATTGCATCATCAGTCGCCCCATTGATCTTGATCAAATCACAAATCTCCGTAAACGCCAGTAGATGTTGATTCGGGTCCTCATTATCCAAGCCTCCAAATTGTTCCTGTTGCACCATGTGAATGAGTGCTGTCTTCAGTTCGAAATTGTTGGCATTGATCGCTGGCCTTGCAATGCTCGACTGCACGATATCCAAACTTGGTGTTGCGTAGTCATGCAGTGTCTTGTTTCCTTCTTCTGCCATGATGACTGTCTCAAAATTGTCTGCTACAACTTCTGCTTCCTCTTCTATCTCAGTGTCTTGAAGAAACTCCACAGACTCCACGACTTGCTTCTGCTTTCGCTTGTTTGTGCGTAGTTGCTAGTGAAATGTTCTCTCGATCTCCGAATTGATCTTAGGAATTGGACTCGATGAAGCACCGCGTCTCGTCTTGGGCATCAACCAAAATCGACAACACTAAATAAAAAAAAACAAAAATAATTAAATATAATAAAAGAAATAAAAAGAAACTAATGCAAAAAATAAAAACCTAAAGTAATCTAGCTGCAATCTCAATAGTATTAAAACCGTTTGTTCCCCGGCAACGGCGCCAGAAAAGCTTGATGCGATATTTTTACGCGTGATTTTTCTAATTTATAATTCTTGATTAATTCACAACACGACACACAAATAACTCACGAGTAAACGCAACGATTGTTAACTGCAAGCGCACAGTGTACTATGTAGTGTAGTAGTCTAATCAAGGGCGATTCACTGAACAAGGGAAATAAGTACTATCTAAATAACAACTTATGATTATCTAGACAAATCAATTTAAAAGATGGTGTAGGGTGATGTCAACTGGGCTAGAAGGAAAAGAAATAAAATCGCAAACTTAATCTAAAGTGAAGTTCTATCAATATCTAAAGCAATCTAGAAAATCGGGGTTCACACAATTACTATCTAGGTTTATTATGCATGGAATCGATATCTCCTATTGAAGTGTGATTGTGGGCAATTGTTTCTAATGTCTTAATCCTCAGCTCTCGCATGTTGAATCTGTAAGTTTCCCTAGAGCTATTATGACATTCATAATATGCACAACAAGCAAAATACGCAGCGGAAACAAGGAAACTTAACCAAGAACCAAGTGAAGCATGCATAAACCGTATAACAAAATTTACATACCTTGTTCGGTTGAGGTCTTTCACCCAACTGTAGAACAGAATCAGCTAGAGCCTGACAAAAGCCTCGCCCCTCTACGGTATCCACACGAACCGTGATCAAGGTGGAGTCGTCTCACGATCCAACTTTCGAGCACTCCCGGACTGGGTGCTAGCAGCAGAAACCGGGAGCTTTGTGTGGTGTTTCTCTTGTTTCTCAAACAAGAGTGTGTGTATGTGATTTTTCTCTCAAGCTCTCAAGGCCTCTAAGCTCTGAAAACTCAGAGAAGGAAGGGAAGAGAGGAAGTGGCAAGCGTGATCAGATCACCCACAACTCCATAATGCCATAATGCATTAGTTAATCCCAAAGTGGCCAACACCTTGGCCCCAATAAGTGGCATATTGATGACCTTTTATCATTAATGTCCACCATTGTACATTATCAGATAATACACATCACATGGCACTAAAGGGGCTCAATTATACTGACATTCAGCAAACCAACCACCCACAAACGACCTTGGTTCAACCATGGTCCAACCACGGTCCAACCACACCCGGTCCAACCATGGTCCAACCACTGTTCAACCACCTGCTCGAATTAACGGTTCTTGTGTGTGACCCTGTAGGCACTTGTAACGTCCAGAAATAATTGTAAAATCTCATTTTACAATTATAAGCAAAGAGCGGCGTCTAGCAACACATCATTGCTACCCGAACGACAAGATCAGTACTGATTCTCTATGCCTCGGAACATGTCATCGTCCCTTCGTCCCATTATCTAGATCAAACACGAGACATGGAATATGTCAATCTCGTATATGTTTAATCTATGTTTATTGATCCCCGAGTTAACTGTATAAAACGGATACCCGTGATATCACCATATCACCTAATCCGAGCATGGCCATGCATTTAACAGTTCAACTCTATCAAGAAACCATATGATAATATACCCGTTATATGGGTCGAACGAATCCCGTCTTGATCAATCAAAACCCACTACATACTCGTCATATACCCAATGATTACCCTTATGTCCACCCAGTTACGGATGACTAGGAATAATATCAAAGTACATGATTCATATGTTGGATACCTTGACGATCTCAGGTCGGAGGACAATACATCTATAAGAAACACTAATGACATACATATAACGTTCCATGTAGTGTTCTTATGTGGGTCGGTCCAGTCCACAAGTTCTCCAACTTGTACCCGTATGTAGAATTCATATCACATATGCAATTCTCAACATACGCTAGTCTTAATTTATTATTACAACCCATCCGTAATAATAATCGACTAGGGACATTTAAGAATATGAAATATTCTAGGGTTATAAGTATGTGCAAGCGTTTATCTCATAAACGATACTTATTGGAATAACCTTAATGTGTATACATGACTACATATAATCATCCATGATTGGCTTTTGGGCATATTACTAACAATCTCCCACTTGCACTAAAGCCAATCATCCATATATCTCATACATGTGGATCTAGCATGACCATCATGCTTCCACTGTGTGAGAGGCTTAGTCAAAAGATCTGATACAAAGTTCTCAAACGGAAATTTGTACAGCCACAGTTGTAGGGTCAGCAACTGTTTCTTGCCTGGAACTCTTCCAGCAAACAGCACCACATCCAAGACAAAACACGTAAACTGATTGCGATATAAAATCATCCCTGTTGGTTTGGAAGCTAGCATCTTTGTAACACTTTACAACAAGCCCATCAACGCTTCCGTAAACCAGGAATGTATCCTTAGTGCTTCTCAAGTACTTAAGGATATATATAACTGCTGTCCAGTGACTTTCACCGGGATCAGATTGGCATCTGCTCGTGACAATCAGAGCATAAGTGACATTCGGTCGAGTACATAATATGGCATACATGATAGAACCTATTACCGAAGCACAAGGGATTTTACTCATCCGCATCTCTGCGGATCCCCGCGGGGATGGCATCTCTGCGGATCCTATTGCCGAAGCACAAGGAATTTTACTTGTCTAGGGATGGCAAAATTCCCCATCTCTGCGGATCCCCGCGGGGATTCCCCGCAAACGGGGCGGGGCGGGGAATTTTTTTTGCCCCGTGGGGCGGGGATGGGGGCATTTTTGTACCCGAGGATAATTCGCGGGGCGGGGCGGGGATCGCATCACCAGCCCTGCGGGGCCCCGCAAGATTAGAAATGACAATTATGCCCCTGAAGTGGAAGCTAAAGTTGCCTTGATAGTTGGGATATTTTGGTCAATTCCCGAAAAAATTAATTTTTTTTCCCACAGCCAAGGCTGCCGCTGCCCTATTCCTCCATTACCCTAAATCGCATTCAATTCAACCTCATCAAACAAACCCTAAATCGTTCTGTCCTCTTCAAGCTCGCCACCACCACTGTCCTCTTCAAGCTCGCCAATCGCCACTGTCCTCCCCCTCTCCCTCTTCCTCTTCCTCTTCCCTACCCTCCGTCACAAATCACAAACTGTCTTCTCTTCTCCTTCGTGCTCGTGTCTCCGTCGCCGACAAGGAGCAGAGGAGCATCATTGATTCTCTTGCGCCTTCCCTCAGAGACGCTTCTGCCGGACGCCGCCATCACCATCCTTTATTCCTCCGGCCTCTTCTGTTCCTTCCTCCTCACCCAGGTTTTCGTTCTTCTGCCACATCGAGTCACGACGCCGACTTGCTTTCCTCTTGCACCTTCCCTCAGAGTCGCTTCAGCCGGTGAGTTTGATTTTGTTTCCTATTGTTTTAGTGGTTACTACCTCTTCCCCTTCTCCTTCTTCTTCTATTCTATCTATCTATCCTATGTTTGTCTTCATGATGATGATGAGAGTTACGATGAAATGTGGGATGATGAAGGAAGATTAGTGGAGCTTGAGCTCAGGTTCTATGAATGAATTTATGAGTATGCTGGAGCTTATGCCTGGCCTCAATCTCTCTCTCTAATCGTACTAGGACATTGACTCTTTGAGAGAGATATGCCTTGTGACATGGGCAAGAAAACCTTCTAGGAATCTTGCATGCTAAACGCCTTTAGCACCCTGCCAACATATGTACTCCGACTTAGCCCGAGAAGCCTTTTGGATCTATCTTTATAGATCTTTATACCTAACACTTAGGCAACTTCTCCTAAGTCCCTCATTGAGAAATTCTTTCCTAACCAAGTCTTTGCAGATTTTAGTGTCGGAATATCATTCCCAATAAGTGGAATGTCGTCAATACACAACAATAAGAAAACTATAGTGCTCCCACTAACCTTCTTGTAAACACATAAATCATCTTCACTTTTAATGAAACCAAATTCTTTGATTACATCATTAAAAACGAAGATTCCAACTCCTAGAAGTCTGCCTTAGTCCACAAATGGACCTTTGCAAATTACATACCAAATCTCATAATCATGGTATGCAGCTATAGCCAATAGAATCCGGATGGATTTAACTACGGCAACTGGTGAGAAGGTTTCATCATAGTCTATACCATGAACTTGTTTGAAACCTTTCGCAACCAACCGCCCTTTATAGGTAATCACATTACCATCCATGTCGGTCTTTTTCTTAAAGACCCACTTGCACCCTATGGGTTTTACCCCTTCGGGTGGATCAACTAAGGTCCATACCTTGTTTTGATACATGGATTC